>BMAO01031691.1:70238-110181 GCA_019973975.1 Trichonephila clavata
CGACAATGCAATTGCTCAATCATCTCGAGGTACAGTTGGGGACTCATCTTAAACTACTTGGAGAGGGGTCAGATCATCACTAGTGCCTATTTCTGCACACTACTGAACAAACTGCAGGGAACTGTAATAATGAAATGGGACGGTATGATCACCAAATGCAGCACCTTCTTGCCGACAATGCAATTGCTCAATCATCTCGAGGTACAGTTGGGGACTCATCTTAAACTACTTGGAGAGGGGTCAGATCATCACTAGTGCCTATTTCTGCACACTACTGAACAAACTGCAGGATACTGTAATAATGAAATGGGACGGTATGATCACCAAAGGCAGCACCTTCTTGGCGACAATGCAATTGCTCAATCATCTCGAGGTACAGTTGGGGGATGAAAGGGACATGTGTCTTAGAAATTTTGCCACATACGCCTTATTCTCCTTATTTCCCTCCAAAAGACCTTTTCTTATTCTCAAAATTAAAAAAAATCATCGCGAGGTCGATTTGTCAACACAAATGACGTCATGCAACAGGTTGAATATTGGTTTTTGACTCAATTTGCTGAGAGATTTCCGCAATGAAGGTATCCAAAGGATTAAAATTCGTTGGGAGCAATGCTTAACTCAGGATGGTGACCCGTTAGAGATGTCTTAAGAATAACAAATAAAAATTAAGTTTCTATGGCACAACTGATATTAGTATAATAATCAAAATTTTCCAAACCCCCTCCCGTAAATGTTGGTTATTCTCTGATAGGTTTATGATTAAGAGTGATTTTCTTTAATCTTAATAAATAGGACCCGAATTCCAAAAGACGGAGATATGCATTCCCAAAAAAGAACAGAAAAAAAAAGGTTTTATTATTAGTGTCATATTTTTTTACTTCATTTAGCGTGTAGAGCACCGCATAAATTATTATGCTATAACTTTTCTGATGGGGAATTAGTCCTTTGCTGCCTGTACAGGATATATTTAAGCTCTAGATGTCATAAAATCTATTAACAAAAAACATCTCAGCTCTTTTTCTCTCACACACACATTCACGTTTTTGGCTTGGCAAAAATATGTTTAAGATTTAAAAAATATATTTATTATTAACTGGAAAAAAATTCTCACATAAATTAGAGTATCATATAGAGCAGGGGGGAGAGGCAAATACTTGGCGATATACTCACATCATTTTTTAAAAAAAAAGAATTTGGCTTTCTAACATTTATTTAGAACCATTTTTTTCCCATAAATTTTTTTACCAAGAATGCACTAAATTTTTTTCTTCAAGCATTTATCTGTATAATAAATAAAATTTCTCTTAAATAAATTAAATAAAAAAAGACGCTTATCTCTTCGCACAAGTCTCTTGAGATCTTAAAAAGATAAAAAAAAAAGATTCACCATTAAATAAATGAAATTTATTAGAAGAGAACACATAACTAAGCAGGGATTATTTTAGAATCAGCCGTGAAATAAAAAAACAACAGTCGTGAGCAAACTTATATATAAATATATATATATATATAAACTCTGGAATATATATATATATAACAACGGAACTGCTAACAAGTAAGGCGTGATCTACAGATAATAATTTTTCCAGAACGTGTCCTGAGCCATGTTGAGTTTAGTTGTATTCTATTTCGAAAGCAAGGCGGGAAGAGGGCCACGACTAGAAACAAATGAACAAACACATCTTCGCTAAACTCTTATGTGAAGTAAATGTACTACTCTTACAGATAGAAATAAATCTGTCTTTCAAAGCCAGTTTTCTCCATTTCTCCTCTCCAGTGTCAGAGGAAGAAGAGTGATTTAAACGACATTTCCCACAAGTGTCAGGCGATTCGTTTTTCTAAGAAAGGTATGAGTTTTGTCACTGTGGGTCGCTGTGAGTGCCAGATTCCAGAGATAGAGTATCACCCAAACCGACGCCCCTAACTGGAAGGGGAGGGGTTGCTGAGACGAGACCGGGGAGACTAGATGTTCGAAAGGGGAGGTCCTGAAAAACACAAGAGCTGATTCTGAAACGATTTATGACCAATTGTGTCGCGTCTGCTTCAAGTTGTTTTTCAAGAGGCATCTGTGATATTCCAGGGACAATGTATACATATATTTAGATGCAAAAGCATGTGTTGCGCTTATTTTTATTAAGTATAAGGAAAAGAGTTATGGAAGGATTTTAGGCACAAAAAGTTGAAATGTTTGGATCCGTTTCAAAACACGCTTACACGAAAGTGCACTGATGTAGTGTAATGGTCTGAATAAAGATGGGTCTCACAACAAGAAAGATGCTTTGAATGAATTTAATTTTAGATAATTTTTTATACCAAGACTTTTGAGTCTTCCGTTAGCATTTGGAACTTCCAACAAAGTTTTTTAAGTCATATCTAACCGCATATCACCTTCTGTAGTATAGGTACAAGGGGCTACGTGCAATAATACCTAATTGGATGTGTGATAAGCACTCTTTTAAGGGCCACTTAAGAATCTGGGGAGGTTAAGCTGTGTGTGTTTTGTGAAAAGTTGATGGCTGAATAATGGTCTGGGGAAATTCCTTTTTTAACAATTAATTTTTGGATCGAAATTATTTTAAACATTTGGTGAAGATGTGTAAGCATTTACTGATTCGCTGAAAAAACGTATTTTCAGATACAACGCTTAATGTAACGCTGATAACAAAAGGACTATATTTTTGCACATTTACCCTGCCTTCTATAGGAGAACCTCTTTCATTCCTATTTTCGTGGTCGAGAGAGTGAAAAATAGTTTAGAAAATCGAAAGGGAAAATTAAGATCCGATTTTTTTCAAACGTAAAAGTAAGATTCATGGCCGTTCACAGACCACCTGTTGAGTGCGCTTGACCCATTTTTCTCTTTGCCCCCAATAATGGACTTTATGAAGTAGTATATTTACGATGCAGGGATTTATGATGCAGTATAACATAAAATAACTATCATTTTAAAAATTTACTCCTATGTCCTCAGACAAAACTGATATGTACACATATGCCATTCAGTCTTGAATTTTATCAAATCTGCTTTTACATAACTGCAGTAAAGATTATTAAAAAAATAACGAATACTACAAGTGAGCATTTATTTTTTTTAAAGCCTGTAAAAAGTTTTTTTTTTAACAAAAATCCTACTCCCTAAAATATGGAATAGAGTTAGAAAGTTAAGCATGCCGTGTGAAAAACTAACTTTTCCGTCAATATGGCGGAAGTAAAGAAATATTTTTTAAAAAATAAAATAATAATACGCGAATAACATTATTTCATATAAAGACCATTCCAATAACAATTTATTTTAGTTAGCACTCCTTATTTTGATAGGGAAATTTAATGTCTAATTATCAAAACAGAAAGTTTTAATTTAAGTTTACTTAAAATTGTGATGAATTAAAATTTGATGATAAAATTGTAATGTTAAAATTTGTTCTCGATATATAACGGAACAAAAACATTCAATAACAATATTTTAAAAAAATGAAATGTATTTTCTACGACTTTCCTAATTCGCAACAATAAATGCGAGACAAAGCTATGATAATAGATTCAATCATAATGTGTTTATATATATATATATATATATATATATATATACATACAGAATCTACAACATATAAACCTTGGATGTATTGAATAAATATCTAATTTTCATTAAAGCTCACTTATAAATGTAATATGAATTCGAGTGTATCAAAAAGGTTTTTTCAGAATTTCAAAACCTGCAAATACGAAAAAGATGTTCTCTGATATATAGGTTAAGAGGAAAAGTAAAATAAAAAATTTATTATTATATTCAGTACTGCCCCGATGGAAATGAAGTTTAGGCATTTGAACTTTATTATGGTAAAAAATAAAGTAATTTTTTTTGTTAAAGTGAAACGAGCATTTTAGCACTTTTTAATATTTATTGAGAGGACATATACTAAATAATTACAAGAAAATACATTAAGTACGTTCAGCAGTTTCTTTGTTATTAAATTTTTATAAAAGCCCTATACAGTCAAAATTATACAGTGCACAATAAAGAGGAAAACGGGGGAAAGCTTGGATCGGACTGATTCAACGATGATCAGAGAGAGAAATGAGTTATAAAATGTTGCAATGTTCGTTGTATTATTTGTTATTCAGTACTTACTCAGCAATAATCACTACGTTTAGTTAAAAAAAAATAAGAATTTTGAGTCTAAAATTAGCAAACTAAAATTAAGCATTTTTCCACCACCCCCCCCGAAAATTCAACTTAGTGGCAATGTTGAATTTTCAAATTATTATTTTCACTTAATCTCTATACCAGAGATGTCCAACCCAAATGACCTCGCAGTCACTTCGTAAAAACATAATAATCCAAATATAAAAGTATATATCTTTATATTAGATTGGGACCCATTATAAACACTTATTGGGGTGAAAATTTAAAGCAGATTGACGTATTACTATTGTTTCCATGTTTACAAACATAGATAATATAACAATAATAATGCAATGATCAAATAATGTTTAATTTAATTAGTAAGGTACTTGTTTCTCAACTCTTTCACTTAGTTTTTGTAAGTCAATCTAAATGCCTGTACTTACGCATCGTAATTGATATTGCAGGTCCGTCCGATATTGCAGATTAGTCCGTTAAGTTTAAACGCGATTTATGTTTGTTAAATTTAATTTTCGAAAATGAAAAGATCCGCTATAACAAAAGCAACGTGATAAAATAGAAACAGTAGACGAATTTTTTTGTTTAAAAAACACTAAAAACAGAAATATTGCACAAAATCGTCGTATTTAGTCAAGTTGTAATGAATCTCGAAGGCCGCAAAATTATTCAAGGCGGGCCGCGGGTTGGCCACCCCTGCTCTATCTATACCACAGAAAATCTTTTCCGTGTGCACCGTGAAATCTTGTTTAAAATATCACTTACGAACAAATCCAGCGCCAGGAATAAAAAATTATTACATTTATTTTTCAATAATCTTTCCAGATCTTTAAATGCTCTCGCGCATGAATAAAAAAAAAAAAATGACAGCCATCACAAAAGCAGTTCATTTTTGTCAGAGAGGGGAGAAGTGTATTGTGGAACTCGGAGATAAATCTCCGCAGAACTAGTTCCAGAAATAGCCACATCCCCTCAAACTTCCCGACCTCTTCTTTCCAATACAATCTTTGGGTTGAATAATAGCTACCGTCACGGATTATTGGGGACCGTTTTAAGGGTTATCATGGTTATCGCTACCTGTCGTATTTCAATTGGTGTTCAGGGCTGCGGATAAGGTTGAGGGGAGAGGGTCCACCCAACGAACAGGGGATGTGTTTCCAAGAACCGAGATGTCGCGACAACTCCGAAGTTTTGGTGTCTTTCCCTCCCCCATCAGAAGAGGATCAGTAGGTGGAGTTAGGGATGTCAAAGTTGAGCTGGGAAGTAATTACTTATTTTTGTTTTGAAGGTTACGGTTTGCACACTGTTTTTTCGTAGCGGAGATAAGCCCATGTGGTTTTGATTGGAAGAGTCAAAGTTTAGAAATGAGTATGTCATCGATGAAGGGAACAGATAAGAATTTTAGTGATGGAAAAACTTTGCAAAGGGTAAATTCGGATATTGTCTTTCATTTGTTAGGATTAGTTGGTGTCTTTAAATATTAAGGGTAATAAAGCTTTTTTATTTGATTTTTGAAAGTAAAGCGGGAGGTGTGTGTGTTGTATTGAATAAGATTTTCAAAAAATAAAAACATTGATAAAACATTAAAAAAAAATACTGTATTTGTAAAAAAATATTAAACGGACAAAAATTAAATGAATAATGAAAATCTAAATTTACTTATTGCATACTAGAAGAATGTTTTATGAAAATTTAAAAATGCTTGCAGAAAGTAAGTGATGAAATCAACAAAAACATTTAGATAATGAAAGATAGTTTATTAACGTCGCACTATAAAGCAACACGAGGGCTATTGGCGACGGACCACGTAAATTTGAACCTCGGTCAAGTGACGACGAAAACCTGAGCTAGCACATCCCGCTCTAAGCTACCACACCAACGAGAGTACTTTCATCTCGACAGATTTAACGTACATCGTTCTTCTCTGCACGGTGGAACTTGAGTGACATCAGATCTAGAACCCGCGACACGTCGGTTACGAGTTCATAACCATTAGGCTACCCCGGACACAATCAAATAATGAAAAATCCATAAGAAAATTACAAACACACGCACAACATTCCATAAGCTTCCAAAATATTCAATTATTTTTTCTTATAAATACAATACCTTGTCTGTTAGAAATTCTCGTACATTTTTTTCAATTTGTTCATTTGGAAACAGTATTTCGCTGAACTGATTGTATCACATTTCAGAAATAGTTCATAATAAGTGACACCAACCTAAACCCACCAAACGAACAATAAAACTATTCAGACCAGACTTTGTTACCGTTAAAGGGAATCTCCATTCTTGGACCACGATCATGTAATAAAATTGTGATTAGTGACGCTGACTGCTATGCCGTAGGGTCTGGGTTTGATTCCCGGAGAGAGAAGGCATGGGGTTCTTTAAAAAAATATAGTGCCTTCGCGGCATGGGGGCACTTTAAATATTCGTCGAGCCACACAGTGCCGATTTAAGCTCATTTCGGGCCCTGGGTGCAAAAGATTTACATGCCCTCTTGGCAATGGAGAATAGAAATTTATAACCAGAAAATCTGGTTAAGTCCAGTTAATCCGGGCCCCTGGGCACCCGCACAAAGAACCCAATGGAAAAACCAGCACTGGAGTCAAAAGCTCTCTCGTGTGATTGCTGGAGTTGAGAGAGGTGGGTGGCCCTTGACCACCCTCCAGGGTGTTCTCCCACAAAATCGGGGGTGGAACCAAGTGAAATTGTACTGTCCCATGCAAGGTGCTCAAAGCTACGGCTAACAAGAGGCGTACAACTATCCCCTTGCCACGATAAATTTCGTAAGCCTCATTCTGATATTACTGTCGATCGGGTGGGATAAGAAACAGACAAAAACAAACATGTGATATTCTCGTAGAAAAATGCGTCTCATATCGTGAAGCCATTCTAAAGAAAAATTAATATTTATCATTTTGCTGAAACAAACCATACGTCTGTATATGGTTGAGGAGGTTGCTTTCTGTCAATTGATGCCGAACCCATACTTGAAAATGATTGGCATAACCGGATTTTGCAAGACACAGAATGTTTAAGATATCCACCAATTATATTTCATGTTTGTAGAAACTTCGCGAGATAAAACAGCTGCATACATATAGCGCGAACACACATTCTTATATATATGTATATACATATATAATACCAGCAATCGTAAAAAGAACGTTTAGAAAAAATAATTGAAATTCTACAAAAACTGCCAGGAAGAGAGTCTCAGCTCCCAAAATGAAATAAGAAACCCAAAAATCAAACAAATATTAGAATGGTAAAAATGAGTTAGAGTGGGATTCACGGCTCAATGTTGAGATTTTTACAAAAATTATATTCGAATTGTATTATATTCAGAAAAAAATAATTGTGGTGAAAAATTACAAAACGTTAAACTTAATTTCATAACCCATATTCTCGATATTTCGCGTTTTGATTTTATTATTCTAATTTTATTGGAATAGTTTTATTTTATTTGAATAGCTTCATTCAAAATTTAAATTAAAACTGAACAGACTGCAGAGGTAATTATAAAAAAAAATTACATGTGAAAATTTTTGTTTTTTACATCTATCATACAAAGATAAATATAATTAATACAATTATAAACGTGTGTGTTTGTATACCGAATATTCCTTCTCAGAACAATTTTTTTCCCAAGTAAAAAGGTATGTTTCATTCATCAGGAAATAAACTAAAGAGCCACATTCCAATTTAATGATAAAGAATTTGGTTTCATCACTGTATACTAACGAAAAAAGACTTTCTTTTGTGTTTTATAAATATTAAGGTTATAATAATTTACTAAGAAGAGTTCCTAGCTTTATTTTCGACATAAAACTGACTTTTTTTGCTTCTTTTCTTTTGAATAAAATCCCATTATTTACATAAACTAAAAGGCCTATTTTTGATAATTATTATTTCTTAGAATAATGTTGAGTCAAGATATCATTAAAACGAATATGTATAATACAAATTGTTCTAAAATTTTAAACTAATATTTCAATACAATGCATGCAAACAGGCCTCCATACAAAAAAAAAGTTTCTGAAAATATTCTTAATAAAAATAAAACCCATGTAAGCAGACGATAAAATTTTTAAACAATAATATCGTTCTAATTTGAGCGTGCAAATAACGGAAGAATACGCGAATCTTTTCTTAATTCACTGTGTAATAAGCGCTACGTAAAGGGCCAATTTTTTTCCCCAAGAAAAACATTTTTATTCTATGGGCATGTCGTTTTCTTTTATTCTTATATCTGTTAAGAATAGCAGTAACAGTACAGAATCTTGAGTTAGTGATGTATAACTTTCTCGCTTTTGAATTTGGTTTGTATCCATCTTGCTTTGTTCTTTTGCTTCGTTTTATTTTTATTTATTCTTTTCTGCTCATTTTTAGGTTTCCACTGTGCTTACGACGCTGAACGAAATTTTATGCATCTAAAGTAGCATTCTTTTATGCGTATTGTTTCTTTTTTTATTTATCGTTTTATTTTAGTTTCTTTTTTCCTCCCTTTTTAGTTCTTAAAAATATCAAGAAAAGTTTTTCAGGTATGTATTATAATTTTAGATTTTAGTAAATTTATACATTTTCTTTCTTTCTTTTCTCTCTTCTTTTACTTTTTGAAAAAGTTAGATTTATTGTTTAATATTAAAATTATTCCAAATTTTTTAAATTTTATTTCATCATTTATGAAATTAGTACAAAAAATCAATCGATTTATATATCGATATATAAATCGGTAAATCGTTGTTCTCAATAGTCTAAATTGTATTGAAAACAATGTAAGTTTTTAAAGAAGTATTAATTATATACTTTTATAATATTCAACTTAAAATCCATGGATTCCAAAGAATGCGCTGCTTTCGCATCTATTGGAAGCATGAAGTAAATAAAAAATATTAGTTGCCATAAACGACAGCAAATGATTCGAATTATTTTCATGCATATGTTTGTTTTAAAACAGTACAGTAAAGTAATGCTCAGTATATTCATCAAATGCAAACATGCTAAAACACACACAATTTCACCAGTATAAAACTAAATTTATCATTCACCATATACATGTCAGTTTGTTATCGCAAGAAAATCTATGTACATCTTAAAATCAATTACAAGTTACAATTGTTTTAAACTATTTTTATCTTAAAAGAAAAGAAGGAACAAATGTATAAAGTGTGTTCCTCATTCCCGTTACATTTTTAAATTTATCCAGCTATAATTCATTTCATCACAAATCTTTTTTTGCATTAACGTACAGTCAGGGATGGATTTTCCACGGATTTCTCATTAAAAGTGCCCATAAACCGGTGAAATAAACATTTATAAAAGAACGAAAAACAACAGTGTGTACGACAACGAACGGCCCCATTAATTTTTTTATACATACCATATATTCCGACGTATAACTCGTCCCCTTTTTATTTACAAGGAAACCTTAAATGTGCATGACAAGTCCAATACTCTTCCTTTTTTCGAAGTCCTTTATTCAAAGTATTATCTTAGGCTTTTGAACAATGGTATACTTTTAAAACTACAACCCTTAAACAGAAGGAACGAGAGAGGGGGAGGCCGAAACAAAATTTATAAGGTCTTTCATTGTTGAATGTTCATAAGTTATACCATTTTTTTTAAAAATAAACAATATTTATATATCTGTAGAAAACTATTTCTTACATATATATGCTCATCTTTTGTTATTATTATTAAAGTATTGTTTCTATAACCGGCATATAACGCGCCCCCATAAATTTTGATCGTATTTTTGCGTTAAAACTGCGCGTTATACGCCGTAATATACCGTATTTCTATATCCCAAGAAATTAAAATCAACAAAATCTTAAGAGTTGATGTAGACAGCGTCATAATATGCAGTGACATATTTTACGCAGGCAATGCATTGTAAATCAGTAAAGATATGATCCTTACACATGTATGTCTTATTTTATAGTATTGTGTCATTTGTCAATTTTGTTTACGTGTTGATCCATATTTCATTTAACGATAATGTTGAGTGGGATAAAAAATTATTTTTAAATGTAATACCATTGAATACTAGGTGATTTCAAAGCAATCATTATACTAAGTTTAAATAATGGTGACTGATGCAAAATATACCGTAAAATAGAGCGTATAACGCGCACTTCTAACACAAAAAATAAGATCGAAATTTACGGGTATGCGTTATACACCGGGTATAAAAATGATTGCTTTAGAAATAATAGAAAAAAAAGATGAACTTAGAAAAAAATTAGACTTTTACATATATCGAAATAGTGTTTATTTAAAAGAAATGAGATTCCTTATGATATTAATGGGTTGTTTCTTGAAGTATATTATATATTTTTTCTAAAAACTTGGAATAGTACTTTGAATAAATGACTGCAAAATACAAGAGCATTGCATTCATACATTTCAGGTTTCTTCGTAAAAAAGGTGCGCGTTATACGGGGAATATACCTAAAAATTAAAAATTGCAGCTTGAAAGTATGGGTGTGCGTTATACGCCAGATTTTATGGTAATTTTGATATATCAAAGAGAAAAAACACACAAGGGGGTGGGGGCTCAACCCCCCAGAGACCAACAAATTTTTACCATACAGATTACGCCTTGGTGTTTTCGTCAATGTGCATTAGAGAGATCTGGGCATGCCACTGACATTGTGCATTATTAATCGAGACGTCATTAATATTGTATTAATGCTCAATTTACTTCTCTAAGCAATTTTTCTTTAAAAAGGAACTATTAAATATAAATCTAATTTGTATTTTTTTAAAAATTTCAACCGATTCATACAGAAACAAATGTTAAATTAAAGTTTAAATAAAAACTAATTTGTGGATGCTAAATACCTATTAAACTCCAATTATCACCGAAGAAAAATTCTTTTTTCCATTAAGAAAACTAACGTAGAAAAAAAAGTACGTGAAAATGGTTCTTTCTGTTTCTTACTCTTTAAATGTTAAAACGTGACATCCAAACAAATAGAAAAGCAAAAAGTTTAACACAAGGTAAAACGATAAAAGAAAATTAAAACAAAATAATTAAAAGACATATAGAAGTAAAATTAAATCATTTATTTTTAATTTATTTCTTTTTCTGTTTTGAATAAGTAACTAACATCACATATTTCGAGTTCTTGAATATCAATTAATATTAAAATGAAATTTGGATTGAGAGAGAGAGAGAAATAAGGTCTAAGAACAGTGTGTGTTAAAAAAAGTATAATGTAATATCCACAAATATATAAGGTTTTTTAAATCTTACATAAAGAAAAAAAATGTAGTGTAAGTTAAAGAACAAATAAAATGGTCCTTTCTATTTCTCACAAAATGTCGAAAGGTGACGTCCAGTCAGAGAAAGAAAAAGGGAAAAAAATTAACCGTACGGTAAAAGAAATAAAAAGTCAAAGGAACAAAAATCAAAACAAAACAACGAGGCAATTCTAAGCACTTTTTCCCAAGAATTGTTTCTAGACTTTTTTTTTTTACTCTGTACTTTTTCTTCTGTCTATTTCGAGAAAGAGAGTTTCAATTTTATTTGTTTATTTTAAGTGTGTGAATCTGCAGCTTGTGTGACCATTTGAAAAGAAAAGGAGAAAAAATTAGAAAGGAAAAAGGAGGTACTAAGTTCAGAAGAAATAAAAGAAAATATATATATATATACAGTATTTTAGTTCCAATCTTTTAGCTGCGCTAGCTTTGTCTTACCAAACTCGTTAGAAAAGAACAGAAATTACATTCGGACGTTCCGAGTATAATTTGAAAGCTATCTGTTAAGTTTTGTGTGTTATTTTATTATTCTTTTGTTCCATTTGTTAACTATGGGTGTCTTCAAATGTACCGAGCATTATTCTTATTTCCTTCTAATGGTGTTCTTTTGTTTGATGTGATTATGTAATGGTATTTTTTATTATTGTTCAGGCCTAATACTATACAAATTTTCTTTCTCTAACTCATTAATAGCATTTCGAAATAGCTTATCAAAGTTTTATTCATAACAATATTGACCAACAAACTCTTATTTATACAATAACAAAATATATAATTATGGTAGAACGACCTATCAACGACTTAAATATGAGTTCAGTTGCAATATAGGATGTTTGAAATATGTTTCATAATTTTCAGACATCGTTAAAAAGTATGAACGTTTTCCCCCTCTTTTACGGAGTAAAACTTATTCCCGTTGCAAACTGAATGCATTTAACCCCTTGACTACCAGACTTCGCCTTCTAGTATTCCCAGAAATTTAGGATTTCTGGGGAAACTGACCTTGACGTTAAGACGTACATTTCCGTTTTTCCTTTTGACTCTGACTAAAGCACACGTTAGTTTGAGTTTCATTTCACTTTTGTTATTTTTTCTTGCCAATATTAGCCGGAAACCGATGAGTACGACAGTGCCGCTGATACGGATTTATCTCTTTGTGATGAAGAAAATGAAGAAATGGAACAAAAATGACAATACATTTATGTAACGCATGTGGAAAAGCATTTTATTCCAAGAAACATTTCGAGCAATTTCAAAAAAATTTGTAATTTTAATTCTAATTCTCCTATATTCTTTCATATTTTTGAAACCCAGACATCTTGTAACTTAACTTTGATAATTTCATACAATCCCAATAAAAGAAAAACTGTCTTATAATTTTTCACGTCCTGGTTACTCTGGGATTTTGCCCTATACTCGTAGCATGTATCCACAAGTTACATGGCATTCAAGGAGTTAATATAGTCAGGCATTAACTTTTTATAAAAATATTGTACGAATCTTAGTGGTACCCGAACTTACTGTACCCATGACCTCTTTTAATACCAAAAACTTGGCTATGTTCAAACCTCAAGTAAGTAACTCTATTTAAGAATGCATAGCAAAAAAACTATGAAATTAACTTTGATGTCCGGAATGGTTAATGTTGACGTAAAAATAAAGTATTCATTGAACATTGTGTGATATCTGAAGTGGTATTTGTTAAAAATATAACTTTTGCACACAGGCGTAGCTAGTCCTAAGTGGGCCCCGTATCAAAATTGATTAGGGGTTCTTTTGGGGGGGGGTTCCTTAGCATTTTACGAAATTTTGGGGACCTAGAAGCTTGGGGGACCAGTATCGCTGATACGGCAGTAGCTACGCTTCTGCTTTTGCATTAAAATATTGAGACACATTTTTTTTCAATAAGATGGTATCTTCGTACAATACAAAAAATAATAGTGTTTTCTGTTCAAAACTAAGAAAAATTTGCTGCATTCACTGTACATATTGGGATCATGCAGAAAACAAAACTAAACTGTTGATTAGATGTACAGCTCTCTTTTACACTGCCATATATTTTCTGACAAGTTATTGCGTGTAGCGGCGAGATTCCGTTCCTATTTACGATATCCGACTACCTACGACAACTTTTTTTAAAAGAATGGAGATATGGAGATTTTTTTTTTTGTGGTTTTTAGATCTGTTTAGTACATTTTAAGAAAAATATGCTAACAATAAGAAGAGAAAAAGAAATTATTACTAAAATGGGAAAAAATAAGTAAACATGTACAAAAAATAACCTAAACGCGGTCCATTCTGTACCAAAAGTTTATGAACAAATTTTCAGTTCTGATGTGTTGCTGTTATTCATTTTTGAAATGACCTTCAGGATAAGAGATATTTTAACAAAACCTGGAACACTTTATCTTAGTTATTATATAAAATTGCTTAAGAAAGAGTGATTATATTCCCATAACGGACTATAAATTTTGTAATAAAACAGTGATTGATAAATCTGAATGTTAAAACACTTCTACTATTATACAAAACATACGCAAAAAATTTCAGTTAATTATTTCCAAAACTTTTTTTTGCAATCGCTGTCCCCGTTTCAGCACATTTTTAAAAAAACACATTTCGAGTAAAACGCGTTTTGAAGTATGACATATATTATCTCGCTTAAAGTAATGGTATCTGCTTTTACTACAACATTTGTAGTTTTTGTTCTAGTGAACGAAAAATAATAAATTTGGTATTTTTATAAAGCTATAAGATGGTCTATAAAATAAAATCATAAAAAAAAAATTGTCAATTTTTGGCAAAATTCATAATTTTACGCTAGTTGGATATCTTAAACCTGCAGACTACCAACCGCACCCGTGATCAGCCCGACTTGAGAGATTGTCATTTTTACTTATGTACCAATCTAAAAGATTTTGCATTAAAGTTTTTAATTTTGACTCTTAAATTTTTTAATAAGTAAAAATCATTATTAATTTATTCTATTTTTCATAATAATGGAAATGGATTTCAAATATTTTACTCAATAATAAAAATGTCGCGTTTTCCACGGACGCCCTTCAACAATCACAAGGACCTCCAGGAATCTGTAGAATCCTCTTTGGGAACCGAGGAAACAAATGTATTTTTTTATGTAATTTTAAAACAGTTTATCGAAGTTACCGATTAGTTTATTATTGTAATGAATCTTTGCGACATAAATTTTTGTTTGCTAGATTGTAATGAAATGATTAGTTATTTGACACACATTTGAACAGTTCTATTTTGTTAATGAATAATAAATATTAGTTGCCGAAAAAACATTTTAGGGACGTAATATTCAATTACAAAAATCCAACAATTGATAGAATAATCAAAAATAGCGCAAACTATCCGAGTATGCTTCGAAATTTATATATAACAACCTCTAATACTTAGATATTTAAAAGTATGTATGTAAAATGGCTCGATTAGGCTCTTAATAAGTTCTAAATTCTTTTTTACAACAAAGCTTTTAATCTTATACCTTCGCTATTGTGTAATTTTGCTCACAGGTTGGAAATTAACAACACTCTTTCGATTTGAAATTAAGGCATTTCTAATTAAAGTATTCTAACAGAAAAGGAAGCTTCATCCCTTTGATCCTCAAAACTGAACTCATTAAACAATACACTTACTCTAAAATCCCTCCATCCCTCATTCAGTCACAAATCATTTGAAGTTCCATTAAACCCCATAAGAAAAGAACAAAAAGAAAAGAAAACTAATGGAAATAGGGGTGGTTAAAACTCAATCACAGCAGTTGTGTCTACACTAGCTGATTGTTCCAACTCCGTACCTAAACATCGATTCACATCAAAAATGTTCCAACCTCCAGACAGTATTTTCTTGTTATTGTAGGCACCTCTCTTAACCCCCCTCTAAAACCTTAATCTTGAAAGAGTTTCAACCCCTTTTGACCCCCCCCCTTCCCCTCTAAACGTCTTAAGGTGTATAGATTTCTGTTTGTCTGCATATTTGGTTCTAAAACGCTGACTAGAAATGGAAAAGAGAAGATAGAGAGTATATATCAAAAGGAATTATTGTTTAAGACTGCTTTCACTTAATGTAAAAGGAACAGAAAAGGAATGCAACATTTTATTAAAGGAAAGAGTTCTGTAAGATTAGTTTGCTTTCTGTGATATTAATTCACTTGCTTGTTTATCATATTGTATTTTTATAAGTTCAAAAAAAATAATTAAATGCTTTTAAATAAAATATATTTAATATTAAATAATAATATAATATACAATATATAACTGTAATATTAGATAAGTATATAATACTTCATGTTATATAGCAGGTAAGTAATATAAATACAAGTTTATAACAAGTACATGAAGATACAAATACATGAAAATGTGTGAAACGTAGTATATCCATGAAAAAAATCAATTCACACACACACACAAATATAAAGATTATAAATTAAAATATGTTACCTTACATGCTAATGAATCGTATTATAAAAACCCCTGGATATATTTACATAAAAAAATATTCCATTTATTGGATTATTTTTTAAAAATATTAAACACAAAGATAGTTTTATACTAACGGGTGATATAAAGTTTTTAAAGGGAACCTATAGCGCAGTAGAGTGTCTCCCATTCTGTTCTCATCTTTACGATGAGAGTATAAACAGTTTAAACGTGTAGGTCAAAATTTAATGAAAACGGAAGAAAAATACACTAATTTGGATTGTATGATGTTACTTTAAGCTATGTTTTTATACTCAATTCTTTGACTCCGAATACCTTGAAACGTATCACAGTTCACGATCTCTTCCATTTCATGTGAAGCATATACAATTTGTCATTTGTTTCTCAGGCTGAGAAAATCAAATGGGTTTCTTTAATTAAATAAAATAAACATTAGATTTTATTCAAACTGTATTATCGAAATAGAAGAAATTCTGCTAACTTTTAAATAAATATCGTTGATGACGAAATTAAAACTATGTGAAATCGTAAGAAAAATTCGCTACGTGTGTGGTTTGAAGAGAGAGATACTTCAAATTATAAAAAAAATAACTGAATTTTAAAAAACGCATCGTTTTTTTATATAGATCCCATATGCTTTGATTTGCACTATTATTCATGAAGTGAAAGTCCGTGGAACGGCTTCGTAATCTCCAACTCAGGAATTTTAAATTGCAAATGGTCTCTTGCAAACTATTTTCATGTAGAATTTAAAATAGATTTTAATGAATGATGAAGTTGAATGTGTGAAGAACACGAATTGTATATCGTCAAAAATTCACTAATTAGGGTTGCATAAATATATTTTAAACTATAAATACTTTAGCACTCCAATGATATTTTCTTCATTGACTTCGAATACTACGAGTTGCATACGCATCACAAACTTTCATTCCTTAAAAAACATAACTAGGCACATGGGCAAAAAATTCAGTTAACTTTTTCATAAAAGCAATTTTATTGAACAAAAATAAACTTGGGAAAAAATAAATTCAAACGATTTTATTCGTATATATAAACTGTTTGAAAAATTATCTTGAAAAATAAGTGCAAACGTTGGCGCGTTTATTTTAAAAGCAAACTTCATTTTTCGAATTCAAAACCGAACTATAACTTGCAACTAACTGCATTTATAAACATTTTTCTTTCACATCAAATAAAAGTTTTTCACTTTTAAATCATTAAAAAATATTAATGTTATTAAAAAGCACACACACTCGGAACTACATAATAAGTTTTGAAATTACCGTTATAAAGACTTTAAAATCAAAACAAATCATTCTGTAAAAAACAAATAAAAATAAGCTTACCCAATAATCTTTTCATCTCTGGCCGACTCACATATAAATTAAATGAACCATTTACGACATCAATCATTGCTAGTGATAAACACAGTACCACGGCAAATTCTGTTTTTCGAAACATAACACAGCCGGTGGTAAACTTATTTTTGCAATTGTTTTACCGACCTTCTCTCAATAAAGTTATATATTTACAATATACAAAGGTAGAGAACAAATTGCACTTGCAGTCAAAGAAAAATGCACTTTGTCCTGTTGAGCACATTTTTACAAGATTTCCATACTACATACATTTGTTGTAAGAATATTACTCTGAATAAAGTAAAATATGAATACAACCGTCAATAACTACATCATATTTTTATGCGCATTTTACAAATTGAAACACATTGCACTATCGATATCCTTCACAATGTGCACGAATCGCGATATTTCTCGGCGAGTAAGGTAGAATTCGTTTGTTGAATTCCACAGTACACCGAGAACAACCACCCCAGCTGACTGCCGGGACTTGTATGAAGAAGGAATGAGTTGCTAGGAAACCGCTTTCAAATGGCGACCGGAATTTGGCAGGATATTAACTAGTAGTCGCCAAACGATGGTCATTTGCGATCGCCAATCTTCTAATCCGTAAATTTCAGAGCGCTTTACTTGTTGTATACACGGGATTAGCGTTTATAGAATTTCATGTACGCAATTTCGTTCCAATTTCTAGGATTGTTTTTAAATGGAAGCTCCGTTTCGTTTTTGTGAGAAACATTATCGATTCTAACATATTTATTCAAAAAAAAAATATTCATTTTTGTTACATATGGCATTTTATAAACACATTTTTTCTTAAAATAAACTTAAATAACACAATTTATTTAATATGAATTCATATTAAAGGAGAAAAAATGAAGAATTATTTTGATAATTTTCTATGAAAAATATTTTAAGAAATAAAACAATTCATATGTGTGTGTGTAATGTTTGTTTATTTCTCGACTTTTGAAATTTTTGAAAAAAACTAAGTTTTGACCACTTTTTTTTGTTTTTTTTTGTTAAGTTTAGTTTTTTAGTAAACTTTTTTTCAAAAAAAAAATAACTTTAAACTTTTTTTATACTTATTTTCCTGCACAATTTATTTTGAAAACTACTATTTTTAATTCTTACTAAAAATTTTCGACAGAAAATGTTTTTTTCTTTTATCCTTGTGTGAGTGTACTTTTTAAAAAGTGCTATTTTTTTCATTTTAGAAATAAATTAATTAATTTTTCAAAGGCAAGGTAAGAAATTATTGTGTTTATCTTAGCAGCATAAATTAAGAAATTAAAGAGAAAGTATGATGCCAAAATTGAAACTACATTATTATGAGTGCTAATTTTTTTAATCAACATACATTGATTACTAATTCAATATATGTCCTATAAAATTTTTAGTACATAATTATTTTTTTATTACTTTTCGCTGCTTATTTAAGAGCCACCAATCAGAGGCGTACGCAAAGGGGAGTGGATCATGGCCCCCCCCCCCATCTGCATCCCGTTGACTTTTTTCAAATGATTATAATTCTATGTATATCAGTAGCGCACACAAAAAATTTTCAAGGGGGAAGTCCGTGGTCGAAAGTTCCCCAACTCGTATCATACCTCAAGACAATATTTATTGTTTCGTCTGATTTTAACAAAAAACAATAAAAAATAAATTATTGAATTAATAATTAGCATTAAATACTTAATTAAATTTTACGTTATATATAAATTGGATTATCATCAATCGAAAAAAATTCAAGAGCTTTGGGGGGTGTCTGGATCCCCAGGACACCCGCAAGGGGGAGTGGTTCTCCATTACACTACTGCGTATTAGGGTATAGTATGAGGATGGACTTTCGAATCTCGCCCCCCCCCCCCACCTTTTTGAAAAATTCCTTCTTGCACCACTGCTACCAATCTTTTCCTCCCTTGTTGTCAAACGATAAATTACTCTCAGAAACTTAGTTACAGTTTCATGGATTTTATTAAAAAAATATTTTTTCCCACTCTTATTACTCTTTATTTAAAACAATCTTGTGTGTTGACCAAAATTTACATAAAAGTATGGGATAATCCTTTTTTACATGCCATTCGTGAATACTTTGAAAGCAAAACAATCAAGTGTATATCCAATTTATATCAAGAGTATTATTTGATTCATCAACGTATACCTTGAAGAATACGCAAGCGTCTTGGATATGCATATGACAACCGTACAAAAAATTAACTGAAGCCTTGACGTGTTACTGAATTTATTATATTGTTTATCTTCATGAGTACCATATTTAAACAGATGTTTATCGCATCGTGACTCAGTGATGTACAATGGTATACATTATGAGTTTATGCACTTCTTAGTTCGAAGAAACTCTCGAAGTAAGGTGTTCTTTCACACCACGTAGGTGAATAAATAAAAAGTATAAGAAGGAGGTTCCCCCCCCCCTCCTATTCTCCAAAAATCTTTCTCGATTCCAATACCCAGATATTTTGAGTCCATTTACCATATTAATCAAGCAGAATTAAAGGCAGGGGTGTCTTAAGACACTTTTAGGCCATGGACCCAGGGAAATCTTAAGATTTTTTAGACCCTGGGCCCCTATGCAAAAGTAAGCCCTACCCGAGATCTATAAAAGTAGACAGTATATAGCATGCATTGTCAAATATTCGTACAAATGGTAATTTTAAACTAATACATGTGCACCACTCACGATCTCAAATACCTAGGCACAAACCTGCGTAACCGATGGCCGCATTTCGACTAAATAAATGGAATGATTGTACATAGTATTAGGCCTAGGTCTAAATATGGACAATTCACACATACACACAGTCACCACGTAATAACAGTCTCACCACTTTTGCTTGTTGACATGAAGTTTGAAATTCCCTTTTTTTCGGAGAATAGTATGTACGGGAATAATATTTGACTACATTAAAATTATCCAGATCATAATCTTATCAAAACAGAGTCGAGAACGAATGCGGCCCTGGACCCGGGTCCAGTAGGCCCATGCCTTAAGACGCCCCTGATTAAAGGCTCTTTACATCTGTTGAAAAAAATTGTATATTTTTTTGCTTTTCTACCTTCTAATAAGGGATTCCAAATTCGAAGTTGTAGCACAATATTTTTTACTACATAATTCTCAGCAGTTATCAGAAAAGTTAAAATTTTCCTTTTGTAATTTCGATCCCTCCCCCCTCATGACTAATTTCTCTCAGAAAGGTTTAGAATTCATAGACTCCAGACATAAAAGCCTCAGAAACAAACATGTGGTATTCATGTCCTACCAAGAATGAAAATAAGAACCTGGCTACAATATAGCCTTGGAAATCAACTTGAAACTTATAACGAAGATTAAGTTCCACAGCAACTTATCTACAAATAAGCATATAGCATGGAAATACGGTTATCTCCAGGAGTTTTGGAATAACAATACTTAATAAGCATCTACCTGAGTTGTGAAACTGTGAACGGTAGATACTTTGTGTATATTCCTATTTCGAGCACTTATATATTGTCTCATAAGGAATTTCTTATCTGGCTTGTGGGTTGTAAGAATACCTTTGGTAATGCACACTCGAGGAAAGTTTTTGCTACAAAGTTAGAAATATGCTAAGAAGTAAAGCAAAAAATAGCTTATCATGTCTACAGCAACATTGTGTACCACAAGGTATCTTTCTTTAATGTTAAAGAAATTAGGACACGAGTAAATATTTTTCAGCTTAACAAATGCTGTAATATCAGGACATCATTTATATATATATATATATATATATATATATATATACTTGACTGTTCTTTATGTATAGTGTTTTACTGTTCTTTATAGATAGCATTTTTCTTCAAAACAATCCACTTTTACCCCAGTTTTAAAATATATTCCATATTTCGCAGTGGCGTACACAAGGGAGGGACTGGGGGGTTAAACCCCTCCCTCTGCCATAGACCAACAGACTTTTTAAATTTTTACCGTAGAGTACCACCTTTACCATGAACTTCTCGGTTCTTTCGTCTACTTTTTTTTTAGCTTGTAATCCTCTCCCATAAAAGAAGTCTGCACACGCGCGCAACTGGTATTTCGAATCTTGTATTGTAGAACTAAACTATTTAATCACTTTTTAAAAGTTTAAAAAAAAAGACGATATGCAAATTATTTTGAAATTTTAAGAGTATAATGTATGATAAACAGAAGCGCACACAAGAATTTTTCAAGGGGGGGGTCGAAAGTCCACTATTCTCGTATCCTGCTCCAACATATTCTTTTGATTTCGTTGATTTTCGGTAACAAAAAGACATTAATGAATTATAATAATTGATTGAATAATTAGCATTAATTAATAAAATTAATTATTAATAACATATACATATTAAATCTTACGCACTATATACTTAGGATTATAGTCAATCGAAAAAAAAATCAAAGGCTTTGGGGGAGGACTGGACCCCTAGGACCCCCACCCTTGTGTGCGACACTGATGATAAATGAATACAAATAGCTATAACTGCACGAATTTATTTTAATATTAAACCCCTCCCCTCCCTTTTTTTTCGTCTGCAAAAAAAAAAAAAAAAAAAAAAAAAACCGAGATTGTGGGTTTTGTTTTATGTCAATAACCATTGTCAGCCTAAGGATATACGAAACGAAAACTTCGCGTTATTTTTTTATAATAATAATAACTCTAATCTAATTATTGTTATTGAATGTGCATTATTATTTCAAATTTTGCCACATTGTTTAAAAGTTTAATTTCTCAATTCATTCGATTCCTTAATCGATGGGTTTTAAAGCCTTTGGATGTTATCCAAATACTAAATGTGAAAGCAACACTCATTGTTCCAAGGACGTCTTAAAGCATAAACCAACAGGATCCAAGCTCAGGGACTCGGCCACAATGGGGGCCTCACCTTGCTCTCGATTCAATCTTAATAATTTCATGATTAGAAAGATTTCAACGGTCAAATATTATTCGCGGGTGCATTCTCCGAAAGACTGGGAATTTCGGGCAATGTATCAACTTACAGCATATGATGACCGTAGGCCCAGGCCTAGTACCATACAACACAATTACTCATTCAGCCGAAAGGCAGCAGTCGGTTGAACCAGTTTGTGCGATTGTAAGTCATGTACATTTGTTTGTTTCGGATTATTGTTTGTACGAGTATGTGACAACCTATGCTATGTACTGTCTACTTTTAAGGGTCATAAGTGGGGCCAAGCCTCAAAACTCTTAAGATGTCCCGGCATTGTTTGTGTCATTTCTATATATAAATAGATTAAGAAATTTCAAAAATACGTTGGTTACTTTCTTGAATTTTTTTCATTTAAAAAGCATGCATCTGTCATATTTTAGCATCACATTCTAAAAGCACTTAAATATTTCTCAATACATCAGTGCCTTATTCTTCGACTATATTAAGAGATTTGTTAAAAAATAAATGAAAGAAACCTTAAGAATAATTTTTGATAAATAAATTAAAAATTAGCTAAAATTATCTTGATAAATATTAACACGAAACTATTCGCAGGAAACGAGAACCAGACAATCTCAATCCCCGTTCACCAAATAATGCAGGCGAAAGGTAGTTATTGCTTCCATTCCACCTCCCCGCTCCAGATGACATTTTTTCCCTTCTTGACCCCTCGGCCATCTTGGCATCTACCCCCTGGGGAACTTCCTTCCCTTTTCTTTTGCTTTTATTTACTTCTTTTTTCCTCCCCCTCAAGTACCAGAGAGATGGAACGAAAAAGGTAGGATGTAGATGGCAAATTCTTCAATATAGGATTGAGAATCATCCGTGATATCTGGCTGACCAAAGGAAACGCCCTTATCACTTCCCTAAAAGTAAGATCTAAATTGTTTCGGAGTAAAACGAAGCCTTGAATTACACTTCTCCGTGAAACCACAAATTTTACTTTCGGTGCTAGTTGTTATAAACGAGGGGTGACCACACAGCCTTTTTGGGAAGAGTGTCACTATTTGATAAAAAGAGAATTATGCGTGTCACTTCCAAATTTTCCAACAATCAAACATGGAAAAGTGAAAAAATGGTACTTATAAGCTTATTATAGGTTTTTTACGCAAATAGCACATTTTTTACTGCAAGTCTATGTAGTCGAAATTTAAAAATAATATAATAAATAAGACGGAAGTACAAACTTAGGTTTTATTGTTAGTAAACTTTTTGCAAGTTCAATAAATTAGGTTAGGTACAAAATAAAAATGAGTAACTTGAATAATTTAAATCAAAATAATTGTCAAACGCTTGGTATTTATTTATAATGTGGCTTTTGAATTACTACTTTTCATTACTAAGTCATCTATATTAGGATTAGCTCTTACAGATGCTAAAAAATTAGGTTATATAAGTTCACATTATCTAGTATTGAGTGATATTTATTTAATTATGTTTCATAGCAGAAAACATTTATTCTCAGACATATTTTGATCCAAATTTTGAGGGGTTTTTTTTCTGAGACAATCCCATTTCAATAAAAATTTTAAAAAATGGTTATTCATTACACTTTAAAATTTTTTAAAACTTTTCAATAAGTCTTCGCGTGCTACTGCTGCAACTCCATCATGCTACAATGTGGCACCCCTGTTGTAAACCATGTCGTGTGTCACTATGATGTCGAAGATGACCGATAACAACCAAATGCCACCAAACTTAGATATAAAAGTGGCAATTGATTCTCATATTCAAAATTTTATTCATTGGGATTAAATTATATTTTTTTAAAAAATAATAATACAAATAATAATGCATATAAAATATTTCAATAAATTTCATGTTCCGTAAGACAGAGTTTTAAATCATGGTAGCCAAATATTAGGACCTTATCAATGATTTAGTACGGATGACTTTTTTCAAAGCTTCCATGGAGTTGCTGTACTCACTTTTAATTTGTACGACTAGATTTTTTTTAAAAAAAATTATGGTGAAATGGACTTTTTAAAAATATTCGGTATTGAGCAGGAGATGGCAATCTATGATTCTTTCTATAAATGTTTTGCGGCTGGTCATACTTCTTTCTGCCTCTATGAATCATAGTCGAACCTTTATTTAACGAAGTCGCTAAATCTCGAAAATAAAAATTCGTTATCCTGGGAAATTCGCTAAATAGAGATTCATCTTTCATTATACTTTATATAAAACACAGGAAACAATTTTTAATTCCTAAACACTATCAATCATTATATAAAGTAGTTATTCATATCATTTTGTTTTGTAAATTAATATTTATTTATTTTATATCTACCCATCAAAAAGGGTGAGTGAGTGAGTGAATATTAACGTCGCACTGTTCAGCGGTTTTAGCAACGGACCGCGTAATTTTGAACCATGGTCAAGTGACGCGGACGACACCTGAGCTGGCAACGGTTGTTCTAACATTGAGCCTCAAAAATAAAAATATCTTCGATAGTTCTTATTTTTTGAAGGAATGGAAAATTTTACTTTATATATTATAAACAATATTATAATTGAAGCACAAGACTTCTGAAGCCACCACCCTCCTTTTTTCTCTCTCTTATCCACGCGTCTGCTTACAAATGGCTCTTTGATACCTTAGTTATATTATTTCATTTACTTTTTAGTTCTTCTCTTTTGAAAGTCTACTGAACCCTGGCGTAGACCCAACTTCTTGCTAATGTTTGAATCAATCAGTTTTTTTTCCTGTTTAAGAGACATCCACATTTCATCTTCTTAACTTTAATATTAATTATGTATTGAAATTTTAATGTCAATGTGAAAAGGTGCGCCTTGAACGTTTATAACTGTTAAGGATACAGTATGAGAAATGTGTACATGGTTTGCAACCGCATCATACTATATATATACGAAGGCTGTTCAGAAAGTATCGATACTGAATTTATTCTATTTATTCGAGAAACCCCACGAGGACTGTGCGCATCATGCACGTGCATATTTCACCTTGTTCACAAAATTCGCAGGTCTGTACAGCGCGCCGTTCAGTCACACTGACTTCTTTCACGTGGAGTGTTTGCGTGCGTTCATCGAAAAAAGAAAATGTGTGAAAACACGGATTAGCGAATCTGTATCAAGTTTTGCTTTAAGCTCCGTAAAATGGGCACCAAAACCTACGAGATGATGAAAACAACATTTGGAGATGAGGCAATGAGTCGTGCTCGGGTTTTCGAGTGGTTCCGGCGATTCAAGGAGGGTCGTCAATCAGTGAACAGTGATCCCCATTCTGGACGCCCATCCACCTCTCGCAATGAGGACAAGATTGCACAAGTGAAGGCAGTGGTGCTGATTTTTCCTCTTTCCCAAGATCAAGAACACCTTAAAAGGACACCGGTTTCAGGACATTGAAACCATAAAACAGAATTCGACACAGCAGCTTCAGGCCATCCAAAGTCTGAGTTCCAGAAATGTTTCGAGGACTGGAAACATCGTTGGGCCAAGTGTGTTACTGCCAATGGAGCATATTTCGAAGGAGATTGACTCAAAACGTGTTTATGTATGTATGTTTTTGCATAATAAATTCAGTCTCGATACTTTTTGAACAGCCCTCGTATATATATATATATATATATATATATATATATATATATATATTGATTTTAAATATTTTTAGTAATTATTAAAGGCTATAACATTATAGTATTACATTAATAGATTATGGTTTTATCTATAATATAGTTAAACTTCTTAGAAATTTATTGCTTTTCCCTATGGCCCAGAATACTGGCAAATTCAGGTGAAGGTTGGCTGGCCAGAAAACTTTGTTTAAACCTGCATTCCTAGTTCCTAAGGCTGGGAGTTTGCTTTTAGTATTTCTGTGGCTAAATCTTTTCTATTATGACGATAGTTATCTTAGGTATATAACTATTTTTAGTATATTTTTGAAATATATATATATATATATATATATATATATGGGTCATGGTTCCATGTTCTTGGTTCTTCCGGTCTGATCTTAAGATTCTTGGATTTATTAGTCTTCTTTTTATTATTTACTGCTATATATATATTGGGCCAGTTATTTTTATATCTCAAAACTTATTCCGCGTTAGAACATACACACATAATGTTATATTTAAACAGGAGCGTATCAATGATACGGGCCCCCAAACTAAAGGGGCCCCAACATGTGAAACTACCAGTGGCGCACACAAGGGGGAGTGTCTCCGGGTTCGGACTTCCCCCCCCCATCCCTTCATTTTTTCGATTAACTATAATCCTATGAATATATTACGTAACATTTAATTATTTTTTATTATTAATTTTCTTAATTAAGCTAATTTTTTATTAAATAATTAATTTTTTACTATTTTTTGTTCCCGAAAATCGACGAAATTAAAAGAATATATTGAGTGGCGTATTGGAGCATTATACGAGAATGGTAGACATTCGACTCGACCCTGGACCCCCCTCTTGAATAATTCCTGTGTGCGCCACTGCTAACAACAGTACCACGAACAAAGTTTTCATTTCTAAAAATGGACCCCGAAGAAGTTTTGATATGGGGCCACTCAGAATTAGCTACGCCAGTGTATTTAAACATTATTCAAAAGCATTCTTGAATAATGTCAGTTTGTGACCTAAATCTAAATCTACTTAGTGTGTGAGTCTTATTTAATTTACTAAACTGGGGCTTTATAAGATCTTTGACTGTCCTTACGAATATTAAACCCAAGTCCTACTTATTAAATTCAGATATCAAAATAAATAAATGCATGGGGTTTTTCCCCTTCTGAGAGAGTATTTGGCAGATCGTTTTTCATCTCACATGTTTTTTCCCCACCAACATCCAAACTGTGGGAACGGCTGATTGAATTAGGCAAAGCAGGACAAGGATTACCGAAATCAATCAGCGCCATTGGGGATTTTATATCGCATCCAATACAGACGCATCGGAAAAGAGTATTCATTTCCAATTAAGATTAGAAAAAGGGAGACGAAAACCTTTTTTACCCCTCGAATGTTCGATCTCCTGAGTTCTGATATAAAAAGAAGGGTACCCCTCGTCTTTGAATTCAGTTGGAACCCAACACCAAATCCCATAGCCTTAATATCATTATAAGGGCATAAAAACCTATTTTTTGTCCATGGTTACGATTAGATATTAAAGGGAAGGGAGCTGAGGGAAAAGAGACGCTTGTGTGAATAAAAGCTGGGACTTAAATATACCAAGGGGAAAAAAAGAGGGGGAAAAACAAAAATAACTCTCTTTTGTAAAAAAAAGTGGTTATTGTGATCAAAAGAAATATAGTGGTTTTCGAATATCTAGGAGTGGATTAACAGGGGAACACTAACGAAATTTTTACCCCCCGAAATTTGCTGATCAAATTTGTAGAAGAGACTGGTAGAAAGATCTGTTTGAGAATTTTGGATGCTATTTTAGACGTTGCTTCTGCTTGAAAATGAAGGAGATCACAGCTAAATATAAATTATAGTTTAAAAAAACTAAAAAAGCACAGTCTTTTATAGTTAATTGAAGTTGTAACTTAATCTTTTAGTATCCAAATCTGGAATTAGTCGCCAAGTCTGGAAATGGGATCAGAAATTAGTCGCCAGATGCGGGATGCGATCTGAAAATGGGAAATCGTTAATCCTGATGATCCTGATCAGGACAATGGAACAAAATTATTAAATTATTTTATTGTCATCGATCCAGGACAAGTGAGCAAAATTTCAAATTAATCTAACCTTTTAAAGTGGGTAAAAATGGAATTCTAAGATTCCATTACATACAAGTGAAACTTATAAAAAAGGTGCTAAAAACGCGGAAAATATTACTGGAAAAGGACGAGGCATTACTTGATTTTTGAAAACAGTGTTTGTAAAAGAGTGCATACAGTTTGGAATAATGCGCAAAATACAGAAATGTATAAAAATATGGACGAGGAAGCATGCCGATTGCTAAATGAGCACAATAATTTAACCAAAACATGGAAGATTAAAAGAAGTTGTATAATGCGTTTCCAGCATCATTTAAAATGTACAAATTCCCGGATAAGATAAGAGCTTTATACCAAGTGAATGAGTGAGCGAATATTAACGCCGCACTGTACAACTACAACGAGGGCTTTTGGCGACGGACCTCGTAATTTTTAACCATGGTCAAGTGACGAGAGCGACATCTCCCTCTCCTAACTACCACACCGTACCAACGGGAGAACATTTGAGTTCTCGACAGATTTAACGTGCATCGTCCCTACACGGCAGGTCTTCAGTGGTACTGGACTCGAACTCATGACATGCCAGCCGTTGCCTTAACCACTAAGTTACCGTGCCCACCAAGAGCAGAGTGTAATAGATTGACGCTGATGTAAGCGTCGAAGCTTTTCTTGATTATTTAGAACAGGGGTGGCCAACCTTTTTGTGTAGTAGATCCTTTTTATCCTATTTAAATGTTTCGCGATAAACTTGTTGTCATAGGTTTAACAAAAAAAAAAAAAATAAATAAATAAAAAATAAAAAAATAAAAAAATCATGCAGTTTGTTTAGTGTCTGATCCAAAAATTAGCTCCACAATCAATTCGTTGGTCACTCCTGATTTAGAAAGTCAAAACGACAGCACTGTGTAAAAAAAGCTGATCTTGGAACATCTATGGATCCCTAATCGGTGAGAATCTATTAAAAAGATAAGCAGACGAGCTTATTGTTTCATTTTAAGCAATAATAAATTAAGTATATCCGAATATTATTAATTCTGTTCCTACTTTTTTTTATAACTTTGTATACATATAATGTGGCTTAATTGGGATTTTTATCATATTTGGGATTTTCCGTTTCATTCTGGATAATTGAGATTTTGCTGTACACACACACACACAAGAAGAGAATGTATAGTTTGCGGTTTAATGAAAACAAATACGTGAAAGATCTAAAGGGAAAAAAGGAAAAGAAAAATGATTTTGTTAGTTATATGTCTTTTTAAAACGTTAAAATAAGTTGAACAAATCCAAGCAATGCTTCGGACAGAAAATTTGAAGAGGTATCATACTTAAATACATTAATTGACTCATTTTTTCATTCGTTATTAACGGATGCTTAAGAACCATACGCGTTTCATAATAATAGGAAAAATTAGTGAAATCGCACTTCACTAATTATACTTTGTGTAAAATATATTTTGCACTTTTTTCAACAAAAACTTATTGTTAGAGTTTGATTAGTCAATCTATTATATGCGTAACTTTATTACAAAATGATACACTTAGCAGTTCACCTACTATTGTGTATTTTAATTCTTTAAGACTATAGTGATTTTTTTATGTAATTAACAATATACTTAAATTGAAGAAAAAAAAACTAGAATATAAATTTTCAGTTGCATTTTTAATTATGTAATATAACAAAAATCTTTTACACATTGTAATAAAAATTTTGCGGTAACCATACCTTTGAAATAGTAATACTTTAAAAGTGATATCAATAAGAAAAAAAAAAAGACGATTTTTATGACCCAAATTCTTTTCTCTTGCACACAAAGCTTGAATTTTCACTTTTCAACAACAAACTGGCAGATGCAGATGTGGGATGGGGAAAAAAAGAGGGTTAATAAAATATTGCTCAAGAAATCTACGGACGGGTGCTTAGAAGAGGGAAGGGACAGGTATTGTGACCGCTGTCCACTTTGTCACCTCCGGCACAAAGCCACCACTGTCCTTCTTTACGTGCCCTAGGAAAAATATTCCATTTTTACTCTGAATTCTGTGGTCCATAAACCGGTTCCAGTCATTTGTTCAAATAAACTGCCTCCCTAGAAAAGGGTCAATAGATGGCTACGGCCGGTCCTTTGTGGACATTCGGACAAAAAGGAACTCTACTGTCGTTTATCTTTCATGATTAACATCTTCCAAACTTAACCTGTTTCTAAAGGAATTTCTCCATTCTTTCAAAGATCTTGAAGGAAGGGTAACAGGGAAATGATGGAATTTCAAAGCGCATTGTTCGAAGAGGTTTGAGGCTTTCCTTTCCCTCTCTGAGTTTGTAGAAGTTTCTGAAGTCCACTCGATGTGATTGATAAAGACAGTAGTGGCATATTCGAAAATGATTGGTTGCCTCTGATACACCTTTGCAAAACAGACTTATATGCTAAGTCAGAGTGGCACCACCTTACAACAGAAAAAAAGGTGTTGCTTGATTTCTTTTGATGTTGCAATCCTTTGTTGTTGGGAAAACAGAAAATTTCAAAAGAAACTAAAAGTTTTGAATTACAGTTAGACCTCTGCTTAACGAAGTCGCTAAATCCCGAAAAAAAGTTCTTTGTGTGGAAAATTCGTTAAATAGGGATTCAACTTTCAATACATTTTATAAGCCATGTAAAATAAATTTAAAATTTAAAAACGTATAAAAAGTTAAAAAAAAGTATCATTAGAAAAGTAAAATGTATAAAAGTATCATTATAAAAAGTAATTATCTACACCTTTTTTAAATTAATGTGTAGTTATTTAACATATCTTACACATCAAAAAGAAATCTGTAAGGAAAACAAGGGGAAAAAACCATAGACCCCCAAAAATACACTGTATTTTAAATTTTTTAAAAAAGTAATTTTATACTAAAATTAATGGAAATTTTTTATTATAAGCCAGTAAATAATTTTAAGCATGCATTTTTTAATAGCCATTTCTTAATTTTTTGAGGCGAAGCACATGGTGGCCAATTCAATAAGAGTGACATATGCGAAATCGAGGCTGCCAACTTGGCGAGTTATCTTGAACGTTGGCATTGTTGCGATGGTATGTAATAAATTTATTACAGCATCACAAAAACACTTTTCCCCCCTTATTTTTTCGAGAGAGACTAGAAATAATATAATTATTCACTGATTACTAATAAAAGCACTTGTTTACGATGAGATAAATCAAAATTGCTGTATCTATATCATGTAAGCCAGGCATGTCAAACTCATTTGAAATCACGGGCCATATGAACTTTTTTATGTTAAGTTGAGGGCCGCATGTTTTCAATGTTCAAAAAATTAATTAAACAAGATTTTTAGAATGATTATATTCTTATTTATAAAAATCAATGTATTGCATATTATACATATATAGTCGTCTAATATTTCATTTCATTTTTTAAGCTATAGATGTTTTATATGTTTTATTAAACAACAAAAAAGTTGTATTAAGAAATACAATTTAATAATTCTTTTATAAGATATTTAGTATCGTTTGTTTTCTCAAAACGCAAGCCGTCAAAACTTGGTTGAACATACTGAGCTGATGTAATATTTAAAAAATGATGATAAATGTTTATCATTTAATCTTGACCTTTCAAAATTTTTGTTATTTTTGCTTAAAGAAAAAAAGTTTTCGCATAAATAAATGCTTCTAAGCATAGCCATTCATTATATGCGTAACAAATGATCAAATTTTAAGAAACCGATCTACAAATGAATATGCATACAAATCTAGAGTTTCAATTTACAAACATTTTTGCTTCAGCAAGGAATCACAATAGATTTCAATTCATTCCATTTGTAAATTTTCATGAAAAATTTCAATATCGATAGATAGATGTAAAGTTAAAAATTAAATTGTTATTCAAAATTTTTAAAATTTAGAAAATATTTGATCGAATTCCATTTCTAACAATTCAATTTGGTGAGAATGTTCTGTAAATTTTGATTTAAGTGATTTAATCAATATATTTTGAAAGCTTTCAAAGTGAGAAATTTTCTCTTTATGTTTGAATAATTTTTGTTTGAAAGCGTTAATATCAAATAACATTGTAACAAAAAGGTTTTTGCCTTGAATCTTAAGTTGACTTGTAAGATCAACTGAGAAAGCCAGGGGTTTTCTCATTTGATACTTAATCTTTTAATTCAGAATCTGTTTTATTTTTCTTTCATCTATTCTCATCTTTTAATTCAGCATCTTTTTCTTCTTTTATCTTTTCTCATCATATAATTCAACATCTTTTACTTCTTTCATATTTTCTCATCTGTTTACTCAGCACATTCATAATTTTTCTTTGCTTCCAAAAAATAATAATAATTTTATCCAGAAAATTAAAAAAATTGTTTTAACACTTTATGACTCGAAATTCATTGAACTTTCGAATAATATGGTTGACCGATAAATTCACATTCTATATCTTCCAAAAATGAAGCAAATCGACGATGCTAAAGTCTACATGCTGGTGTATAGTTACAATTTTACTAACTATTTTAAAACATGTCCAGCATATATCCAAGTTCATACCCAAGAACAGTACTTGCTATGAAATACAAATGTTTAAAATTATTATTACCATGCTGTTTGCTTGTTTCTTTTAATCTCGCTGCTCTTTTAGTAATACTGGTCACGGTAGTTGCGCTATCAGTTGCAAGATAAACTAACATTTTTTCCAAGGAACGTTTTGTCTCAAAACTTCTTTAAATGCATCAAAAATATGTATTATGCACAATACAGGATTCGAATTGACCCAGTTCACGACTATCTCATCACATCTGCTGGTTACAGAATTTCGACTTAAACTTATAGATCTAAATTTTTTTGTTTGTGCTGGACATAATACCGTTTCTTCTTCTTTTTTTTCGAATCTAAGCCGCCATCAATTCTAAGCCGCACCCCAAATTCTCAACAAATTTTTGTAAAAAATGAAAAATAGTGTAAGAGGGTTTATCGATATCAAATTTTAAGAAATTAAAATAAATTTAAAATAAGAACTAATGAGAAAGGAATAATTATTTATTTTATCAGTATTATAAACTTTTAATTACATGCATGCTCTCATAATTGCTCTAAATACCCTATCCAACAAATTTCTTTCCCTTGAATTCTTTGCCGTGCCCGATTTTCAGCAGCATTAACATTGGGGGAAAAAATGCAGCTTAGATTCGAGTAAATACGGAAAATCCTCCGCTTTAATTAAGCATTTACGCAAAAATTCTTCTTTAGTAAATGGTTTCGATTTGTGCTTACGATTAAAAAAGTAATAATATATAACTAGTTTTTACTGCAGTTGTATTGTCTTCAACAAATTTAGGTGGCTGCGGTAGCCTAGCAATCACACAAGGTAACAAACTCGAGTCATATGAGTTTGAGCCTTGTACCAATGAAGCTGATGCAACATATTTGTGACTGTTCTTAGATTTGTGTCATAGTGCCTTTTAAAATCATATTCCTTAGCAACTGAATTAGAGCTTTCACATACCAGGCACAATATTTTATTCTTGCTTTGGGCATAAAAACATTGCAGTTCCCATTTTTCCAGTGTTCATCGTCAGTTCACATTTTCTACTCTGTTCTAGAAGTTTGACTATGTTTCCATTAAATAACTTTCTAGTTTAATATGAATGAAACCCAAAATCCACTTTCATTCACAAACTATTGATTAAGCACTACATTTTGTCTTGATAATCTAGGGTTTTTAAAATAAAAAAATAATAATACTTCATCTGCTTCTAGTCACGCTATTCGTCTCTAGCCGATTGGACTCTTCAAAGAGAAATAAAAGTCGCACACACGATGAATCAATCGTAATGCGATCTCTATAAAAAATGATATTCATAAATGAATTTAGAGTTTTATTAAAAAATAATTTATTTTTGTAAAATTAAATGAGAAAAAATTTAATAAAATATTAAAAATAATTTGCATTTAAAGCCTATTTTTATAATTAAATAGGATTTTTTTAAGAACAGGAATAGATAACAGGTTAATATGTTGTAAATTTTTAAAAGTTTAACGGAAATGTGAATTTTAAAACCCCCTTATAAACCCTGATTTTGTAAAATGTAATTAATTTTGTAAAATGTCTTCGCGGGCCGCAACCTATGTACTGGCGGGCCGCATGTGGCCCGCGGGCCGCGTGTTTGACATGCCTGATGTAAGCCATGTGCGAAAAGAAAAAACACCACCAATTTTTCATCCAAATTATGCAAAATTGAGCTTTTACTAAAAAGAAAAAAAATCTTACTCTTACACCTATTAAAATTACTCAACCAAAATCCAAAACTCAAAAATTTGAGAAAAGCAAAGTTTGAAGAACTCTTAACTATAGCTTCCACACTGCTTCTATTGAGTTTTTTTTTTTATTTTTTCGAATAAAAATTAATCCCTTGACTATTTACAGACAGACTATGAGTCAATCAAAAGAAAAACACCCGAAAACCAGAAAGAAACGGAAAAATGATTCTGTGGAAGAGTTTTAAACAGTTCCTGTCCCACGTTTGAACGAGACGGGGAAAAAAATTCAATACCCACGCGCTGTCTATCAGAAAATGAAAAGCAGAGTTCATATCTAATCTCACCTCACGGAAAAATACATCGAAGAGAAAAATTCATTCCTATGTCAATAACATTTAAAACATATGGATTTACAAGCTGTAAAAGGATTATTATTCAATTGATAATAAATTGAAACAACTGCTTAGCTTTCTACATATTTCTCCTAACACTTTTTTCATAATGCAGAAGATTCCAAATTATCGGGGAGTAGTTTTATTGGAGTAAAATATTACCGGAAAAAGTGTTGAGGAATTTCTTGAATGTGAAAACAGTGGCTGTAAAATAGTGCATTAAGTCTTGAATATTTTATGAGGCATAGATACAAAAAAATCAATGGATTGTATTGGAAATATATGCATGATTGGTTAAACAAGTGATTCCCAAAGTGGTCTATATTGACACCTAACGGTCTATGACGAACTACAAGGGGTCCACGTCAGCAGAAAAATAATTTGGGGATTCTTGAGGTGTAAATCGGGGTCTACGAGAGTGACTCTGATTTTTCTTTTAAAATTAATGTCACGATCTGGTTTAATCAATCACGGGGAAATCAGGGTCTTAAAAGTTAATTTGGCACCCTAAGTTCTTGCATTATTATTATTATTATTAAAACATTTTTTTCTATATATGCACTACCCAGATAGTGATTATTCTGTTATTTACAATTCTGGATTCTGCAAAATAGTTTTATTCACGTTAGTGTCATGCTTCGTAATATCAAGTGGAATGGAATTGGTGAATTAGATTTAGATGACAGTGTTAAAAAATATACTGTGAAGCACATTTTCCCATTTATTAAAGAGAAGAAAAAACTGCTCACCTAGAGAACATTTTCGAAAAAAAAATCCTAACACGTAAAATAAAATTCCACAGAGGAGAAAATCAAGCATGAATGGACAAATCAGATAGCTTGTTAGTGAAGAAGCAACAACGTATCGACATATCAACTGATTTAACGTTTAAGTCTAAATTTAAGCAGGAACACAAATCCTAAATTTTAGGATTCAAATTTGCAGAATGCACGGCAGTTCCTCTCACATGTATAAACCTTTTAATGCCATTTTGAACACTGTAAGTTGAAAATTTTCTCAATGTATGTGGCAGCAAAAACAAATAAATAAACAAATTAACGAAGAATATGTAGATATTGATGATTTTGTGTAAAGAAAAACAAACACATATCCCAGATATTAAATACCGGGTGGGCAAAAAGTCCGTATAAACTTTAAAAGTTTATAAAACCCGGAAAATTAAAAAAATTAAAAATGGTTTGCAGGTTTAGCATTGATAAGTCACTGGAATTTATTTTAAGACAAGGAAAAAAAAAGAAAACCTGTCTTCAGATGGCGCTCGTACAAACAACTGAGTTGAGAAATAAGCACAAATGAGACAGGCAATAACAAATATATATATATATATATATATATTATATATATACTGGTGCTATATTGATCCAGATCTAATTCTCCGTTGCATGCCATCTAAGTGAACAAGGATGCTGAGCGCGAAAGACGAAGCTTTGTTGGCGAAGCTGTTTTTCATGAACAAGGAATCAGCGACTGTTGCACTGCGTAAATTCCGACTTCAGAAAAATGTGAAGACTCGAAAAGGGCCTTCAACAGTGGTACGCCTCATAAAGCTTGTTCAGCGATTTGAGGAAACTGATCTCAGGATCGTGTAAGATTCGGATGACCAAGTCTAAGAATTATTAGCAAACGTTGCAAGTTTACATGACCTCCTCTGTCTCCAGATCTGACTCCAGTAGACTTTTGGCTGTGGGGATATTAAAATTCCCCGGTATATTAATCCCGTCCATCCAATCTGTCGGAATTGAAAGATGTGATGCACCGACAGCTGTCATGTACACAGGGGGACATTCTGCACTCTGACGTTGCTGGATTTGTAACACACTTGGAATGTGTCCTCCCTTGTGGTGATGGATAAGTGGAGCACATGCTGCTGTAATTAAATGATTTGGTAACGTTACTTCTGTTATTTGCGAGTCTTTTCTTTCACTTATGTACGAAGCACCACCTATCGGGTGTTTTTTGAATTTTCTTCTTCTTTTTCTTATCTTAAAAAAATCCCGTGACTCACCGATGCTAAAGCTGAAAAACCATTTTTTTATTTTGTTTAATTTTCTGGGTTTTATAAATTTTTAAAGTTTTTACAGACTTTTTGCCCACCCGGTATAATGCAATAGTAGATTATATATGGAACACGAATTAATGACTAAATCAAAGTAATATTAGATTAAAAGTTGTTAGTAAAAATACTTACTTTTTTACTGTCATTACTTAAAGTATTTATAACATGTTGATCTACTTCAACTATTTTTCAAGATTTTTTTTATCTAAAACTTGGATTTGGCTCGGCGGAAACACCTTATAGCTTCAAGAGTTCCGTGAATCGACAAAGTTTGAAGACCACTGGTCTACGGGTGAGTGAGTGAATATCAACGTTACACTGTTTAGCTGCATGAGGGTTTTTGGCGACGGACCTCATAATTTTGAACCATTTTCAAGTGACGAGAATGACATCTGAGCTACCCCCTCTCCTAACCACCACACCAACGAGAGGATATTTGAGCTCTCGACAGATTTGACGCCCATCGCTCCCCTACACAGCGGGTCTTCAATGGCACTGGGCTTGAACTCACGACACGCTGGGCACGAGTCCGTTACCTTGGGCACTAGGCTACCATGGCCACACTAGTCTATAGGAAAATGGTTTGTAAGAAATTAGAGTTGTTGCATTGTGCACTGCATTCTGTGTCTTTTATCTATGCATTATTACACAACATTGATTTTGTCAAGCAGACCACATTTGCCGGTTCTTACGCATTAGCGTCACAACCGCATAATTGGCACCCGATTCACGCCTTGAAATTAAAACAACACAAAGAATCTAAAGTATTTTAAACGAAAAAAAAAAAAACTCAGTCAGATTTTGGTAAAAATTAGCGTCATTCGCGGGACGTCAATTTGGCTGCGGTGACGCTAATACGTAAGTATACATTTGCCTATCTCCTACTTCAATTTAGTACTTATTAATTAAATAAAATATTATTTGTAACCAATACTCTCACTATATTCCACAACTTTGTGGGGACATATCACCATCTTCTTTTTGCTTTGATATTAATTGATTTGATTTGATTTTGATTTTGGGGTTTATTGGCGCAAGAGCCGATTTCGGCTATACTGTGCCAAACATTTGTTTTAATATCTGTGGTCTAGACGGGAAGAGAAAGAAAGAATGAATTGAATGACAAGAAAGAGGGTCGAAAATAGAGAAGGATCACTAGGGTACCCCGGGTTCGTGAAGCCCGTGTATACCAAAGACAGTAAACCCCGTGGGAAAAGGAAAGGATCACTAGGGCACCTCGAGATTGTAACACCCGTACTCACCTAAAGAAGGTGAGCCCCCTGAGGGGTAATTGTTAATTGTCAAATAATGCATATTCTGAGCAACGTAAAAGCAACAATCAAATAAAACCAAGCTTAATGAACTGCCGATATAAGTTATTTAGTAGAATTAAACGCTTTTTAAATGGGGAATCAAATTTAACTCTATCGAAAGCCATGGTACCATCGAGACAAAAAGCCCCATATCTACTTAATATATAATCGATAAACGTCTAATCAATAGATAGCAAAGTGAGATTAAAATAAATGATAGCATAAACTGAGATAAGGACTTTAATTGTGCCATTTGACGACAATCAAAAAAGAAAAAAGGCAAACGAAATTCACAAAAATCTCAATCACTGTTGTTCAGTTATTCTCCCCGTTCATTTAAGCATGCAATCTCAGACCCCAATCACTAATTCCCAACGCACAATTAAACACCTTTAATCAATTCTAACCGATCTCCTAAATCCGAAATTAAAGATTAAGCTAGTGACGAAAAGGGGTTGTAACCCCCTCCCTCCTTCTAAGTAATGTTCGAGGGAGTAACCAATCATTATCTTGGCATCTCATTGTCAAGCCCTTCTCGTGATATATTTTGAATAGACTCTCCTGTCACGATATAGGGTCTTTCGAATTCCACGGAGATGGTACTAGATTCTCGTTCCTCAGGCGATATCAAGCGAAGGGGGTCATCTATTGAATTTCCATTAGAGGGTCACCCGTCATAAATTAACTCGTTTCATTAAGTCCGAGTGGTGACGAAGACGCCGCGTGTATCGTGTCGTAATTTATCGACTATCTTCGACACACGTCGGAATTGTGAGTGAAGTTATCGGACGCTTTCACGTTAATTCTAGAACTGGGGAATTTTCCGGAGAATCGGGAGTTGTCGAGATGGATTCCCGGAGAGATTAGATCCTTCTCAAGGATAGAGATTGGTGATGGACAGTGATTGCGTGATACCTTGTTCAATGGTACTTTAGTGTATTGATTTAATGAGTGGAAATGGGAGAGAATGTAGTTCTGATCAATTTCGTGAATATTGGAAATCTTTTGTATTTTTCTATCTAATACTAAATTGAAAATTCGTAAATTTTGAATTATTAGAACAACATAACCTTGTTTAAAATCCGACTTACAACTTAGTCACATAGAAATTAGCGATTATAAATTTGATAAAGTTAACAGTGTTGCTTATTTGGCAACTGAGATAAAAAATAAAAATGAGTGGCCCCAGAAATTTATAAAAGAATCATTGCTGCAAATAGATGTTTTTATGCATTGAAGAGCTATTTAAAATCCAGTTTTCTCAAATTAAGAACTAAATTGCTTCTTTAAGAACATTATATAAGATCTGTTCTGACTTCAAGAGACTTGGCCATTGACTTTACGTGATGGGGAAGCTTTGAGAATTTTCGAGAGGAAGATCTTACGCTGCATTCTTGGTGGGATCCAAGTGAATGGATCATGGAGAAGATCTAACTTAGAACTCTACAAAATTTATAAACAAACTGATATTGTACAATTTGTCAAATTATAAAGATTTAAATGGGCTGGTCATCTGGCTAGAATGAATGAAGGCTGTTGCTGTGCAAGAAAATCCTTCTGACAAAGCCCATGGGAAATAGACCTCGGGGCAGACCCCCGTTAAGATGGATTGACTGTGTCGAAAAAGACCAAAATGTTTTAAAGGTCAAAAACTGAAAATCAGTTGCCAAAAGTATAGATGCCTGGAGAAGACTTCTGGACAAAGCCAGAGCCCACGTAGGAGCTGTTGAGCCATTGAAGAAAAAGAAGAGCTACACTAAGGGTGCTGGTAAATGATCCAGTAACTTGTAGCCAGAGTACCGTGACACGGATGACGTTCCTCAATTGGTATCTTATCCCACGTTACACCATGGATAGAGTTTAATGTTCAATTTTATTGACTATGTACAGCGGCCTTCTATTATTTACATGGCAAATATGTTGTGCAATCAACGATTTCTTTTCTACATCGTCAATCACGAAGTTCTCGAGTGAGTGTTTATTAACGTTACACTGTACACGAAGGTACTGGCGATGTGCCATATAATTTTGA
>BMAO01031692.1:0-35065 GCA_019973975.1 Trichonephila clavata
TGTTGTATGTTATTCATTTTTTAAATGACCTTCAGGATAAGAGAGATATTTTAATTTTCACAAACTAGAGCACTTTATCTTAGTTATTATATGAAATTGCTTAAAAAAACAGTGATTATATGCACATAAGGGACTGTAAATTTTGTAATAAAACAGTGATTGATAAATCTGAAGGTTAAAACACTTCTACTATTATACAGAACATACACAAAAAATTTCAGTTAATTATTTTAAAAACTTTTTGAGCAATCGCTGGCCCCGTTTGAGCATTTTCAAAAAAAAAAACACACACACACATTTTGAGTAAAATGCGTTTTAAAGTATGACATATCTTGCTTAAAGTAATGGCATCTGCTCTTGCAAAAACGCTTGTAGTTTTTGTTCTAGTGAACAGAAAATAATAAACTTGGTATTTTTATAAAGCTAATAAGACGGCCTATAAAATAAAATCACAAAAAATTGTCAATATTTGGCAAAATTCACAATTTTAGGGTAGTCCGATACCTTAAGTTATTTACTCAATGATGACACATCTTTCAATTTTTCTACGAGGTCTTTCAGAATCTGTAAGAGAGGGAACTTTTAACATTAGATGAGACCTTCGAGGTCCCCCTAAGCGCTGCGGACACCCAGTTTAAGAACCGCTGCTCTGTGAGGTTATTTAACGTAGTTTTAAGGAGATAAATTTTTTGATGAGCTATACTATTTTCCTCGGACAATGGATACGCGTACACCAAGGCAATGTAAAGATGAGTATGTTTATGTACCTTTTTCTCAGAAAATATAAAACACAGTTTTCTTAAAAATCTCTTATCTAAACGGTGTTTTCAAGGAGCCCCACTCCATCTCTCCCTTAAAAGAATATATTTAAAAATAATATTAAAGTACAACACGCAAATTAAAATGTACTTTTTGTAAGCACAATTAAAAAAAAAAGATATAGTGACATTAAACATTTTTTCTAATTCTTTATAAAGGTTGAAAATTAATTTAAAAAATGCTTTGTAAATTATTGAGACTTAAATTCATAGTTATTTTCTTGTTAGAACTGTTAACTACTGTTTTGTTTTGACATCACTACATATTCAAGTAATTATTTTTTTTATCTACTAAATAATCGTTCTTCAAAAGTTTTGCGTCAGCGCCAGAAATTTTTTTATCAATATATTTAAAGAAACATTTTACATTAGGTTAAAAATATCCAATTTTTTTTTAAAAAAATCTAAAATATTTACATTCTTTGGATTAAAATCTTTAAATTTATTATATATGTATTTTTAGATTCTTTAACATTTTGTAACTTTTACGAAATTTAAGAATTTTTTTCCATATAAAATATTTATTTATACATTTATTTTAGCAAGCAAATTACTTGTAGAAACTCAAAATTTATAAAAATATTATTTTACTAAAATTTTGGAGCTTTGATTAAATAAATAAGGTGTTTACTTCAGGAAACCTTGTCAAAATTCCAGGGAGCTCTAGGTTCCGTGGAGCTTGAGTTGAAAACCTCTGCAATAAAACATACTGAGTTTTTTAGAAAGTAATTTCGTTTTTTACCGACAGAGGATTTTATTGTATTTTTTCATACCCCGATTTCACACTTAAGCCGCATAATTATTATATGTTTTGAGAGCTAATATAGCAAGGCAAGCTTGTGAAAAAGTCCAATTGATTCTAACGCAGTAGTTTTTGGATGGTGTCCCTTCAAATATGGAAAGTGAAAAGTAGAATTTTCAGCATATTTTACTTTTTTACTATCGAAAAGGTAAAAATGCTGTTCAAGCAAGAAAAAAATTAGCTAATGTGTATGGAGACAATGTATTGACAGTACGTCAGAACCAAAACTGGTTTGCAAAATTTCGGTCCAGCAATTTTGATGACGAACGTACACCACGTTCTGGAAGGCCAGTTAAAGCTGATAAAGACACAATAAAAGCAATAATTGATGCAAACTAGCGAATAACTACTCATGAGATCACTGAGGGGTTAAATTTATCGAAGTCCTTCATGTTCTCATGGTAAGAAATTTATGTCGTCGCATTGATGTCTGTGATTTGTTTTTCAAACGTCAAGAAAATGATCCAATTTTGAAGCGCATTAAATTGTGAATATTTGCAACAAACCAAAATCAACAAAAGGTCAGAACAAATGGCCGATAAATTTGCAAAAAACTATATATATACAAAGGAATATTTTTAATGCGAAAACGCCTAAAACGAAATATCGGATAACACGGAATAATACAACGGTCCTGACCAGCAGCACACACAAGAATTTTTCAAGGGGGTCCAGGGTCGAAAGTCAACTATTCTCGTATCATGCTCCAACATATTCTTTTGATTTCGTCGATTTTTGGTAACAAAAAACAGAAAAAAATAATAATTGAATGAATAATTAGCATTAATTAATAAAATTAATTATTAATAACATATACTTAATTAAATTTTACGTACTATATGTACAGAATTATAGTGAATTGAAAAAAAAATCAAAGGCTTTGAGGAGGACTCTCAGGACTCCCCCCTTGTGTGCGCCACTGGTCCTGACAAATTACTACATATTTTAATTAATTTTTTTTCTCTTAAAACGAAAAGATTTCCCTTCTGGGAATGAACAAAATACGGAAAACGCCAACCAGACTGGACTGTACTATTGAATTATCGGAAGAATTATTTGCAGCAGATGATGATAATGCGTGTACAGCCTAATTATGGCAGACAAAAACATTTTGGAGTTTGTTCAAAGCTAAAAAAATATAATTGATGCAGATTCCGACGATAAAAATGAGATGAATAATGCAGCTCCTGTTCCCACATCATCCGAAACGAGGAAAGTCATGAAGAGTATGTACAGTTATTTTGTCGCATATTCCAATGGTGAAATGAATAACAAAATGGACGATATCGATCCATTTGTTGACAAATTGATGCTAAAGAGCAATGCAAAGAAAAACACATAAGATTATTTTTCAAAAACTCAATAAAAGTTTTATTTTTCGAAAAATTTGAAAATTTTGTATTAATTTTTTTTTTTTTGAAGTTCTCGTAAATGTTTTTGTTTCAATGATTTTTATTAAATTTCTGCATATATATTATACATATCTATGTAAATAAAATAAACTCTAATAAACTTAATTTGTATACATATGACTTTCTTTTTTTTTTTTTACACAATATTCTTTAACATTGAACTAGACAGATATTGTCTCATGGTTAAAAATGAGTTTGCCTTATGTGATTTACAAACATTTTAAAGAATAAAATTATTATTTAACACATAATCTTTGTCTTAAAATGTTAATTATAAAAATATGGAACACTAAGAATTTAAATTTTAATTAACTGTATTCACTGGCGTAGCCAGTCCTGAGTGGTCCCTGTATTAAAATTTCTTGGGGGGCCCCTTTTTTTTAAAAAATAAATAAATATGATCACAAAAATAAAACTTATTTGAAAATGTTGAAAAAATTACACATACTAGACACATGTACTAAAAACTTTATAAATGTTATCATTATTCAGAATTAGCCTACTTGTTTAATAGGTACTCTCCTCAATTTTTTTATCGACAAACTCATTTATAATATGCATAGTAGACGAGGATTTTAATTTTTTGAGCACTTTTCCCATTAACAGTATTGCTAAGTCCATTAACTGACCATATTCTATGGAAGTTCTAAGATAATTTTTAATAATTTTTAGCTTATATAGAAAAGCTTCTTTCAGCTGTCACAGTTGTGACCGGAAGAGACAAAAACAACAAGATAACATCCGGAAAACTGGAAGCGAGGCTATTGAAGAACATTAACAGTAATTTTGCGAGCTCTTCGATAGAAGGGATTTTTTTCTCAATTTTAGATTTTAAACAGACTTTTAAAGCAATTAATTGTTCATTGGTCATCCTATTCACTAATTAGTTTTGTGTGGCCTGCTTTTTAACTTTTTCATTTGAAAAGAATAAAAGTGTATCCGATTGCAAGATTTCGAAAATATGACTGAAATCATGTAGACTGAAATTTTTGTCAGGTTTAAGATATCACAACACATCTAAACAGCAATAGTTTACATTGACTTTGAAAAACAATTTCGGACGAAATAAATGTTAAAAACTTGCTACATGGTATGGATATTTGTTTAGTTTGGTACTTAAAGCTATGGGAAGAATTTGCAAAAAACAAAAATAATTATATAAATAAAAATGGTTTCTTTGATTAAAAAAGCTTAAAACCACAATATATTCCTGTGAAGGCAGTTCAAATTCTCAAAACGTTATTGCAAGGAGAGAACCTTTATCGGATTACAGTATTCCAGGTATGATAGTGCTTCATATTGAAAATAGCGATTTCTACTTAGCTCAAGTATTTACAAATGCGTTATATACAAGGAGAGATGAATAATTTAATAATATTATTTCAAACATTGTTAATTTTTATTGCCCTATGTTAAAGCAATAAGTATGCGTCCCTCATTCTATTTTAGTTATTTACAGGAACACGCATAAATTTAAGATTCATGATAAATGTGTTCAATTTTTAAAATACATTCTTAATTTCATATTACATGGCTCAAATGAAAGTGTGAACGTTTTACTTCTTTTATCTGTACAAATAAAGTATCAATTTCGCGTGTTTTTAAGATGGTGTTTCATGTAACGTATCAACTGTGTAAATTAAATCGGATATATGATTAATCGGATATATAGTTTATTATACTATTATATAGTATATGGAAATAGCAAAAAAAAAAAAAATTACCATTACAATCTAAATAAGTTTGACTTGTTAACTGTAGAAAAAGAGGAATTTTTTGTGTGTGGCACTTTCTTATTTTTATTTTTCTTAATTTTGCGTTTAAAAGCACTACTAGAGTATGATCGCATACTTTAAACCGGTGATTCCCAAAGTGATCTATATATACCCCCGGGGGTCTATGTCGACCTCCAGGGGGTCTACGTCAGCCTAAAATTAATTTGGGGGTCAATGAAGTGTAAGTGGGGGTCTATGTGATACAGGCTCTTATTAAACTAGATCGTGACTTTAATTTTAAAAGAAAATTTATAATAATGTGAAAACCAAATTTTACCTATTTAACAGCTTTATTTACTAAATTTAATAAGCTTAATTTGCATTTAAACGTTTTAACCTACGTTCAACATTTAAATGCCTTTTTTTTTATTTTGAAACCAGGTTTGAGAATGCTTAGACTATGGTAATACCATAGTGTGTGTAGGCAATGAATTCATAAGGTCATATTGAAAAAAATATTTCACATTACAATAGGAACTAATAAGCACTAACGAAGAACTTAAAGTTTAGGAATGGATGCCAGCAATTTTGGCGTTAAAAAGTCAAACCTGTTATTTGTCCCGAGTTATGGAATATCGTGAGGAAGTTTTTCATTGCTTTCCCTACAGTTAAGGAGTTTCAGTGCAGTTGCCAATCTCGAAAAAAAAAGAAAGAAAAAAACTGGACACTACTAACAGAGGAGATTTAAAATTAAACCTGACAAGATTGATATCAAATGCTGAAAAATTGATATTGTATTGCTAGAGATTCATCCCTCCCATTAAAATAATTTGTTTGTTGTTTAGTTAGTTTATTTAACAGTTTTGTTTATTATTTAATGTTAATTTAATTAATTAACGCACGCTTTTTAAATTTCAAACACTATATTTCATTATAGTCAGAAATTTAATTCTTTTAGAGTAGGAGTAGTAGTACCAGCTGTTAAAAAGAATTTTAAGTTGACAAAATTACAAAAATTTAATATTATTTAAGCAGGGGTCTACCCCAAATCGAAAAACATGGCAAGAGGTCTACGAGACAAAAAAGTTTAGGAACCTCTGCTTTTTAAACTGTTTCCCCCGCAAAGAATCACAACGTAATCAATGGAATTAACAGAGTGATATGAAACAAAATTTAAACTTCCAGTCGTCAGGCTGTTGGAATGACTAATTTCGGAAAGCATCGTATTTTGGACAAACAGTTCCGCACCACAGGGAAGCTAATATACGGGCCAATTAACTAGTAACTGGGAGAGTGACCGAAGACTTCTAGTGCTTATGGCTCTATCTTTTCTCAGAAGGGGAAACAGAGCTTTCGAACCATTGCCTACCATGAATACACATTTAGTCTTTTGGATCGTATATAAAAATAAAGAATGAGCCGAGATAAATTAAATCTGTTATTCTATTTAGCATATGATTTATTGTGATTTCCTTTCATTCCTCCACTTATGCATGGAGCTTGTACTGATAACATTTTTCTGCATACGTTATCATTTCATAGTATAAAGATAAGGAAGTAAAATATCTTTAAAATATTATTTTAATTATTTACTATCGTTTTATATTTTTTGATGAAGTTCAAATCAGATATGGATTAAGATCTTCAAAACAACGCAATCAAATAAATCAAAAACAATATATTCATGAAGTTAGCTACAATAGATATTTTTATGCTATTTTTCATATGAACAAGTGAACTGAAATATAGATGGGAAGTAATATTTTTACTTTATAATACTAATATTTTTATATAAAATGTATTTTATTTATAATTCATATTTACTTAAAAATGTAATTAATTTTATTTCAACAAAGCTTATAAAACAATTGTAGTTTTTTTTAACTAAATTTATAATTGTCTTCCATTAGGATTTTTACATTTACCTTTTGATTTTATTTACTTATTTTTTTATTTGAGTAGCCTTTCTAAAATTTACCTTGTGAATTTTGAGGGGAAAAACCCGAAATGGCTAATGTTTATTGATTAAACAGTCTAGAAATGAGTTTTCCTTTTTACGTTGATCCATGCAAAGAAATTGGTATAAATATCGAATAGCAATAGACAAAGCAGTGAAGACGATAGATATATAATCACAACAACAAACAAAATAACATTTTCTATTTAATCAATTGAGGTAAAGCCGACTTAATATCTGGAAAAGAACGCAGGCGGATCTGACACTGATTCCAGAGTACCGAGAAGAAGAAAACAGATTTAGAAGTTCTTATTTGCGATTAATTTATAGAGTAGATGCAATAAAAGTATTTAAAAATTATTTCCCCCCAATCAGCAAGTTTTCGAAAACATTTTTTTGTGTATTATATCTCTTTATATTCTGTTGTTTTGTATTTCATGTTAAATAATTTAGTACCGTATTATTTCCTGAAGAATACTTATTCGATGGACTATTTATTAATGGAATAGCAATATATGGGTGATTGAATGTTTCTTAACGTCGCACTATAAAAAGCAACACAAGGGCTATTGACGACTGATCTCGGGGTTTTGTACCATGGTACAGTGATGAGGATGACATTCGAGCTGGCCTCTCAGAACTTCTGCACCGTGCTTTGAGCTACACCAGAAATTACAAGGTCCGTCGCCAAAAACCCTCGTGTAGCTGAATAGTGTGCAACGTTTATATTCACTCACACACTCATTTGAGCTACAGCAGGATTTTGAGCCTCAACAGAGTTAACGTACCTTAGCCCCTCCACATGGTGGGGCTTTAGTGGCTCTAGACTTCATCTCCTAACATGCTGGCCACGAGTTCGTGACCATGACCATTAAGCTACTGCGCGCGTCCTTAAATAATAGTATATATACACATAATATATTACATTTTGAATAAAAATTGGACGGATTAAAGTTTTGCTTTTCTGACTCGAAAATGTCAATTTACAAAATTAAGGGACAAAGAGAACCCAAAGAAATAATTAAAGCACAATAATTCACATCCAATTGTTAGACCGATTTAACCTATTTTTTTCCTTCAAACATACGCATATTAGAATCTTAATCACAAATAAACATATAAAAAAAATTCTGTTTTTCATGAATGACTGTTTTGGCTCAATTAATTCAGTCGACTCTCAAAAGGTGGAAGATATGACATAATCCATAGTGGGTGCAACAAGATAGAGATCGCGTCGTTATAATTCCTCCCATCGCATCTAACTAGCAAATTGAAATAACAATAACAGGAAACCAGAAACGAATCTTGAGAGCTGATTTATAACCTCACTTTCGAAAAGAAAATATTCAAAACATACATATGTAATTTATAACCAATATTACGGAAGAAAAACCAATGCACGAGTTTTTACAACGACTTTTAAGTATTATTTTACTAGTTTCCGGTTACAGTCATATCCTGCCCATATTTTTTTAAAAATAACCCATTCCAAATGAAAAACACCCCAATTTTAACAAGCAATCCTTCTTAAATAATATTTTTAACTTTGTTTTTGTTATCCCTTCGAACAACCCTTTTACGATGCTTCAATATCCATCCATCAAGTCCGGCATCAAGTGACACAGGATATTCTAGAAAAACGGAGGAAAAACCGGATTTTTAGCCCCACCCCAAAACTAATTGGGAGCCAAATACAGGGTTCCCTCAGTTTTACGGCTAGTAGTTGCCACAGCATAAAATGTATGACTCATGTGTCCAGCGCATGTTTTCTCCCCCCTTTCCCTTTCATGACTGTCAAGGCTTCTTATCGTAAAAACCCTTTTTCCATAGATGTGAAATTATGGTAGGTTTCCTTGTGCTACCTACAGTCGTCTGGGTCTGTCTTTTTTTCCCCTTCGCCTAATATAAAGGTCACAGCGGGTTGTTGGAATAGACGTGATAAGGGGTTATAGCAGAAAAACCCGTTAGTTCCCCTCTCCCCACTTTTAGATAAAGCAAAGGGGCTTAATAAACCCCCAGATTAAATGCAGAACATTCTATTGCATGCGTTTTGGGGCTCTTGTAGAAAGTGCTGGTCAATAGTTAAGGGGGCACTGTAAGATTCAATTAAAAAAAAATCGGTTAAAAATTAAAAAAAAAATTTTTTTAGCTTAAATTATTCTTTATATTATTTTCTATAATCCCACAACATTTGAACGCTCTGAGTTGGAAAAAATCCCGAGTTGTGATAACCTTTATGTTTGGTGATATTCACATTCTAATGACATAAAAATTTAAAATTGTCTTAATTCAAAAAGAAAAAAATAACTAGTGTATCTTTATTTAAAAGGCTAAAGTTTTTTTGTGCCAAATGCTTTCTGCCTCTTGCTATTAGTACATGTAACAAAAGTTGGAGCGATTTTTTGAATCAAAGCAATGCTTATTTTTTTAAAAAATAGTTGTATTTACAATGTAAATATTTTATTAAAGAATTTAATAAGCATTCATTCATATTTTTTCAAAAAGCATTCATAAAAAAAGTATTTTCTGAATATCAATCAAGTCAGTAATATACCTTGCCAAATTTCTTATACATAGCACGACGTACTTGTTTATAAAATTTCATGTGTGTACGTCAATCATTCTAGGAGTAGCATTGTGGAAATCCTTCATAAATTTTTTTTAAATAGTTTTCTTTAAAAAAATTAAATAGCTGGCTTTTTGTAGTATTTTGTGCACAAAAATATTTTTTACGTAATAAGTACATATAGGTTACAAGAAAAAACTTGTAAAAGCTATTGTACCAACGTGACCCCTTACTTCGTAAAATGTAAGTGTCAGGAGTCCCACAGCTAATAGCCAAAAGACATTTTATATTTTAGGTTAAATAAACAAAAAGAATATTCATTATTAAATTATTAAAGTTTTCTGTTTACTAAATTAATAAAGTTACATTTTTAAATTATTAAAGTTTACTTTCGTTATGGAAAAGTTCTTGTCCTAAGTTCATTTGTTCCTGGAGAAGGCATGGATGTTGGTAAATGTATAGTGTCTTCTATGCATGGGGGTACTCTAAATAGCCGTCAAGCCGCAAGTCCTCTCATGAGGTGGCTAGAAGGGGAAGAGAGGTGGGAGGCTCCTGACCACCCCACGGTCACCTCCCCCAAAATTGGGATGGAAATGGGCCAAATCGTACTGTCACCTGCATGGTGCCCAAAGCTACGGCTAAAGACAGGCGTCACTTAGCCCTTTGCCATGATTAATTTCGTGGGCCTCGATCTGGCCTTTGCCGATCAGGTGGCATTAGTAACAACAACACCACATTTTCGCATTCATTTGTATTCTTTATCAATATCTGAGCTATTCATATTTTCATTTGATGATCAGTAGCGCACACAAAAATTTATCAAGGGGGGAGTCCACGGTCGAAAATTCCCCAACTCGTAGTACAGCTTACCTCAAGACAACACTATTGATTCTTCTGATTTTGTCGATTTTGTTCACAAAAAACAGTAAAAAATAAATTTTGAATTCCTAATTAGCATTAATTAAAAAAATAAATTGTTAATTAAAAGTACTTAATTAAATTTTACGTTATATATATATATATATAGGATTATCATCAATAAAAAAAACTCCAAGGGCTTTGGGGGTTGTCCGGACCCCCAGGACACCCCCCTCGTGTGCGCTACTGATGATGAGTGGTAACAGAAATATTTGACATGATAGTCAATCAACGTTTCAGGCCTTGAAGGCATAACTCGCAACATAATGAGCATATACATTCAGACATCACAATAAGTGAAAATGAATTTTACAAACTGTCTGGAAAAACTTTATTCTGACACTCATTTTGAAGGATATGTGTGATTTTATATTTCTTCTTTTAGAATCGAATTTCCATTAAAAACACCCGAAGAGTTTAAAGATTAAGATCACTTGCGCATAACTAATGGAATATGGGAATATGTGAACAATAAAAATCTATTTTTCCTAAGTTAGGCTTTCGTATAAAAGCTGACCTCTGTACTTTCACTTTTGAAATGCTCCAAAAATTCTCGATTTATATTCAGAAATATACGGTACACAAGACTTTCAACGTATAGCGGATATTTTGAATCACCAGAGCTCGAAATCATGACTTGAATTAACAAAGCCTTCTGCAACCATAACCATTCGGCTTCCGCGGTTAAATATTGATCTGTAAAATCAGCTTTAAAGTTTGAAACCTCATTTAGGTAATGCTTTAGCCCTATTGCTCCTCGTTTCCGTTTCTGCTGGAAACGGAGCTGAAATCTATATCAAAATTCGTACACTATCAGCTATGAAGCTCGCAACCATATCACTCGAGCTATTGTGGCTAAGTTGTCAGAAACTGAAGATAATTTTTTTATATATATAAGCTGAGTTCCTGTTAGTAAGAACCAAATTCTGTAGGAACATCATTTACATCAAGGGTGTCAAACTTAAAAGCTAACTTTGGCCAAGCAAACAAGGTTTAACTTCAGACGGGCCGCAAAAAAAAAAAAAAAAAAAAAAAAAAAAATCAATATTTATAGAAACATAAGTTTATTTCGAATAATACATTATAATAAACATAGATTAAAAAAACAATAAAATCTAATGTTTAGGTTTTGACACTTGACCAGAGACGTCTTAAGGCATGGGCCAACTGGACCCGGGCCCAGGGCCTCGTTTCCTTCTCGACTCTTGTCTTAAAAAGATCATAATCAGGATAATTTTAATGGTCAAATATTATTCTCGTACGTATTCTCCGAAAAACAGGGAATTTCGAACTGCATATCAACCGGCAAAAGTGGTAAGTCTGTATTTTTATGTGATGACCATTGTCCATGGCCTAGGCTAAACACCATAAACAATCACTCAACTTATTTAGTCGAAATGCGGCAATCGGTCGAGCCGGTTTGCGCTAGACTTTTGAGATTGTGAGTCATGCACATTTTTTTGTTTCAAATGACTGTTTGAACTAGTATTTGACAATGCATGCTATATACTGCCTACTTTTAAAGATTTCCGGTAAGGCCTACTTTTGCACAGGGGCCTAGGGCCTCGAAAAATCAAGATTTCTCTGGGCCCAGGACCTCAGAGAGTCTTAAGACGTCCCTGCACTTGACATCTCTTCTCTGTTACCATTTTTCCTATTTTCGGGAGAAATTTTGATATTTTATTATATATTATTGCGTGCCGCAATAATGTTCGTTGCGAGTTTGACACTCCTGACTTCATTTTTAAATACACGATATAAATAAAACACACACACACACACAAAATATCAAATAAAATGATTCTTGAACCTTTTTTAAATATTATTTGCATTAAACGTTGTAGATTCCGAATCAGTTCAGAGATGATCAATTCATTTCGTCAAATTATCACCTCGCCTTTGACAGGAAAACTTGACATCACTCGACAACAAAAGGGGTGCGCGAGACCCACCCAGCATTCCTTGTGTCACCGAATCACTGATTACAACATGGGTGGCACATCCTGCCATAGATCTTGCCCTCGTTTCCCAGACAGCGCGCGCACGTTCCCCGTTGTAATTTAATATTCCAACTCGTCAATCCCAGTCGAGCCTTCAAGTCTATTACGCAAGTATCAGACCTGAGTAGTCAGTCCTCACGGTCGGTTAATCATGCACTCACGTACTTTTCCCCGTTGCTCACGGAGAATCCTCGGAATGCCCTGAACCAAAGGTATTAACTTATTGGAACTGCAAATCGTTGGAATGTGATACCAACAAGACGTATTGGGAGGTCGACACGTGCGGAAAATTCCATGGGTCGTCCCAAGGTCTCGCTTCATTTACCAGGATCTTAGTCATCTTTAGTTTAAAGAAGGAAGAGGAGAGTTGTTTACAGGCTGGTGGGGTGAATGTTAAAAGAGGAAATTAGCAAACATATTGGTGTTTTTCTGCACCAAATTGCCGAGAAAGGATGTACAGATGGATAAATGGTGTAGATTTCTGGCGCAAGACGAGTTTATCGTGATTCGAACCGTAAAAAGGTTGATAAATACACAAAACTGTTTGAAAAGTATTAAGGTATCCGACTACCCTAAAATTGTGAATTTTGCCAAAAATGATAAATTTTTTTTTGATTTTATTTTATAAGCCAACTTATTACCTTTACAAAAATACCAAGTTTATTATTTTCCGTTCACTAGAACAAAAACTACAAGTGTTTTAGCAAAAGCAAATGCAATACTTTAAGCAATATGTCATACTTTAAAACGCATTTTACTCGAAATGTGTGTTTTTTTTAAAAAAAAAAAATGCCCAAACGGGGCCAGTGTGTGTGTGTGATTGCTAAAAAAGTTTTAAAAATAATTAACTGAAATTTTTTGTGTATGTTCTGCATTATATTAGAAATGTTTTAACCTTCAGATTTATCAATCACTGCTTTATTACAAAATTTACTGTCCCTTATGTGAATATAATCACTGTTTTTTAAAGCAATTTCATTTAATTATTAAGATAAAGTACTCTAGATTTTGTAAAAATTAAAATATCTTTTATCCTGAAAGTCATTTTGAAAATGAATAACATAGCAACATATCAGAATTGAAAAATTGAAAAGCAGTTCAGAAACTTTTGGTACAAAATAGGCCGCGCTTATGTTATTTTTGTCACTTTTTACCCATTTTTTCCCATTTTAGTAATAATAACTTCTTTTTCTATTCCTAATTTTAGGATATTTTTCTTAAAATGAACTAAGCAAATCTAAATACAACAACAAAATTCCAGTATCTCCCTTTTTTAACACGCTTTTATAAGTTTCACTTGCATGTAACGGAATCTTGGAACTCGATTTTTACCCACTTTAAAAAGTCAGATTAATTCGAAATTTTGCACACTTGTCAAGGACCAATGACAATACAATAATTTCATAATTTTGTTCCATTGTCCTGATCAGGACATCTGGAATAACGATATCCTATTTGGTGATTAATTTCATATACCACTTCCAGATTTGGCAATTTATTGCATATACCATTTTCAGATTAGGCGACTAATTCCATGTGTCATTTCCAGATTTGGCGATTAATTCCAGATTCAGCGACTCAAAGATTAAGGTGCAACCCCCAAAAAGAATACACTTGTAGTTAAAAGAAATAAAACAAAACAAAATAGCGTTCTCTCTCTTTATGTGAGAAAGGGTAGGTTGGGTGCGTCAGCTATTTATTACCATAATATAAGCAATTGTCTAGTTTTTCTGAAAATGGAAATAGAAAAAAAGACTCGAGCATGTGAAAAAAATAATTTATGTTCTAACAGCAAATACTTTTTTATTTTTATAAAGCAATACGTTTAGAAGTGATGATACGAATTAACATTATAGCAATACGTTTAAAAGATGATAATATGATTGACACTTGATATTACCATGTTTTTATAAACTCGCTTTCTTGTATGTCTGCCTGGGTGGAATTTTGTAATTGGTTTTAAACTGACTTCCGGATAAGCTAGGTACTCGAAATTTGGACCATAGCTCAGAACTGGATGACATGCATGAAAATGTGGAAAAAAAAACGAAAAAAAGAAATTTATACTTTTTAGTCCGTTATAAAAACATGGAACATGAAATTTTTTTGTATGTATAGAGAGGAATCTCTATGAAATATAACGATACGGGACTGATCCTATCCCTTAAACGGAGAGAATAAATACACTTCAGACCCATTAATTAATAATCATTGAAGAGCAAGACTAATTCCAGCAGCTACGTAATCCCCTCCCCTCCCGGCTCCAAATATCAAACTCAAGAATAAATTCAACAATAAGTAAATGATAGTTTGAAAAACTAAAAAAAACATGCTTTTACTGTGGATCGAACTAAAAAATGAAAAATAAATTACAGTTTTAAAAAAACTAAAAAACAAGCTTTTATAGTGAATTGAACTAAAAAGTAAAAAAATAATTCTTAATATAAGAATAAAATGATTAACGAGAAAGTTAATGTCACTGGGGTAAAAGCGTGGGGTGCTTTGCACTACATTTGTGCACTAACTCAGCATTTCGGAATAGAACTAGTAAGAAATTATAACAATTAATATAGAGCACCCCCCACGCTTTTACCCCAGTGACATTAACTTTCTCGTTAATCATTTTATTCTTATATTAAGAATTATTTTTTTACTTTTTAGTTCAATTCACTATAAAAGCTTGTTTTTTAGTTTTTTTAAAACTGTAATTTATTTTAAAAAAATGTTGTCGCAAGTAGTCGCATACCTTAAATCAAAAATGTGCTTATCATTTAAGAAAAATTATTCAAGTAACAGCAAAAATCATGCACAAACATATATTTAATAGCTATTTTTGCCTTATTTTAATAGATACATCGCTGTCCTCTTACAAAAGATTAGATTTTTCAGATCTAGAAGATTTATGCATATGTAATACACTTACTTCTAGGAAGACGTATTATTGTATGTGGCAAAAACATGAGCCTTTTTATAGTTTTTGTTATCCCGCGCATTTGAAGTTCCATTCCATTTCCCATGAGCAAAGGCTTATTTATAATTAAACAACTGTATTTTATAAATAAAATGCAGAATGCAGAAAATTTATTTAAAATAGTTTTTTACTGGGGTTAATTTGAATCTTAAAGGCAGTGTTCTCATGGTAAACAGATTATATTAATTACAACATCTTGAAAGTACACTAGTAATAAAGTTTAATATATTTAAATATCTTTTATAGCAAACTTTTTAATATATCAATAAGTTTTTTTCTTTTTATAGTCCTTACTTAAAAAAAATTATGATAAAAGCATATTTTGGTGCCCATTTTGTCTATCAATACACATGATTTTGGATGGGATTAATTTGTAAAGATATTGTTTCTGAAATTGTACACATTTTACACAAGATAATTTTATGAGAACGTCCCACAAATAAAAAATAATAATTAATATCAATCTTTTTTAATTCTGATTTCAATATTAAAAATGTTTTTTATGAATCACACACATATTTAAATAATTTTTTTAAATTGACATTTTGTTTTAAGTAAGTATTCGTTCCTAAAAGAAAAACAATAACGGTCTCCTATTGAATCATTACTAGACAAATGTATCACTTATTATTATGCAGCAAAAATGAATAAGTCATTTCCTATCTCAAAGTCTAAATATTTAAATTCAGAAACCCTTAAAATTTTTTCATTTTTTTAAAAACCAAATTATTATGTTGTCACTTTTAACCAGTTAACAGTGGCGCCTCCGTTTGAGAGTGCGCATTTGCGTGTTGTCACGGAAATCGAGCGAAGACGAGTGCATTCGTCAATCCTAGAGTAAGTGTCACTGTTAAAATTTTGAATTAAAAAAATTGTTTTTTTTTATTAAATTGGCAATTTTATTACTGATACTTATTTATTTGGTAAACATAAACATATATTACATACATTCTATTCGAAAAAAGCAAGAAAAATTAAATGTGTATAAAGGTAAGAAATGTTTTAAAAATTCCCACTTTAAAATCGAGGAGTATAATTTTGAAGTTGTAGACAGTTTCACTTATTTATTTTCGGAAATTAACAATAGAAACGATTGTACTAATGAAATTCAAAAGAGAATCACTATGGCTAATAATGTCTTAATGGAATACGAGAATATTTGAAATCGAATGTAATCAAAAGAAAAACAATGGTTCTATTGTATAAAAGTCTTTTAAGATCCGTATTAACTTATGCATGTGAAACTTGTTCCATGTCTCGAACAGATGAGAACATGATAAGTATCTACGAAAGGAATATTTTAAGATTTATTTTTGGAGGAATTCAGGGAAAGGGAGTGGGTGAATATGAACATCGCACTGTTCAGCTACACGAGGGCTTTTGGCCACGGACCTCATAATTTTTGAACCATGGTCAAGTGACCAGGAGGACTTCGAAGCTGAAACCCGTCTTCAAAAAACCACACTACATCAACGGGAGGACTTTGAGCCTCGACAGATTTAGCGTGCATCGCTCCCCTATACAGCGGGTCTTCCTTGGTTTAGGAAAATGGAACGTTGCGAAGTAGATCAAAAATTTCGAGCTATATCAATCATATAAAAAATCTTTAAATACCATTATCATATAAAGACCATTGTTAACTTCATCAAAATACAACGAATTAAATGGGCAGGTCACGTTGTTAGAATGAATAAGGATCGCACCACTAAAAAAGTCTTCAATACCCAACTAATTGGCACACGAAGAAAGGGCAGACCAAATATTAGATGGATTGATGACCTAGAAAAAGATGTTCTTGTTTTGAGAACTAAGAATTGGACAACACTAACAGGAAGAAGGCTGGCCTGAAAAAGGCTTCTTGAAAAAGTCAAAGCCCACCCTGGGCAATCGAGCCACTGAGGAAGGAAGGAATGGTAAGAATTTAAAATATATATATATTAGTAAAAATCCACTTTTCAACTTTTGCCTTTGTCTCTTTTAGACTAACACATCTAAAATACATTATCATCGCACACAAATAGAATCGTTATGCTAACTTATACGCTATTTCCGCCAGTGTACACCAGAGACGCATGAGTTCATCTTAAAATTTTCATGCTATTAATTTATTTGTTTTACTACGACCAGGCCTCAAAATACACTTAACATCTTGAAATTTGAGAATATGCTTTGTTTTCTCAAAAATTACAATTTAAATATAGCCAAAGTTTTTTACATACTCGTCATGACACAAAATCCTGCAACTTCTACATGATGAGTATACTTGTCAATCATAGTTAACTGGTTAGTTTCAATTAGTTTATATGCTTCATTTTCACACTAAATTCATAAAATTTTGCAGACTTTTTAAGAACGAATACAGTTATTGAAACCGCAATTTCACGATTCATAAAGACATTATATTGTTTACTATCCATGTAAACCAGGATGTTTCTTAATTTGTTCAATGAATTCGTAATTAGTTTAAGAAAAACAGAGCTATATATAATGTTTGACCGATAAAAAATAAATACTGCTTTGTTAGAATGTTCCGAAATGAAATATTAAAACAGAAAAATGAATTTTAAGAAAGTAATAACTCTCCCTGTGTGCTCTACACTTTTTTATACAAGAATCCAAGGGCGTCTTAACACTTCATGAGCCCCAGGCCCCCTTTGCTAAATATCGGACTTTTTTACCATGTTTAATGTTTTTTCATGTCAAGTTCAACAAAACCAATCCGTAATAAAATGAATTTTTGTAAAAAAATTAATTTCCTACGTTTTAAATTTACAAAGCCGTTAACAATTGCTTCGAAATAAACTATTAACAGCATTTCTTTTTCATGACGACGTACAATAATGTAAGTGCTTATTGTAGTACAAAACAATACGAGGACTATTGGCAACGGATTTCATAATTTTGGACCATGGTCCAGTGACCAGAAGGACACCTAAGCTGGAACCTCCTCTCCAAATAACAACATTACATCAATGGGAGGACTTCGAGTCTCGACAGATATTACGGGCATCAACCACTTGTAAGTCTTCAGCGGCAATAGGGTTATATATCATGACACACCAGCCACGATTCCACTAAGCTATCACGGCCGCAGAATATGTCCGAGAATAGCATTTGACGAGTAAAATTATTCGGATAATCATTTTATTGAGGCTGAGTCGAGAACGAGATTTCATGGGTCTAGGACCAGTTGGTCCCTGTCATAAAACGTCCCTGTAGGAATAATTGGTTTTTTAAATATACTAAAAGTCAAAATGTTTCTAAATTATTCCAGTTTTTTATGCCTCGTTGTAGATTTTCTAACTAGGGAAATCACTTTTTAAAGTGTAGTAATATAGATACAATATAATTGCAGTCAAGAATTAACAATAAAATGTTTTTAAATTGGAGTGAGTGATTATAAGCGTCACAAAGTAAAGCAATATGAGGGCTTTTGTTGACGGTACTTGTATCTTTGAGCCAAGGTGGTCACGATATTTGAGCTGGCAACACTTTCTTCAAACTACTACATCATATCAACGGACGGAAGTTTGGGCCTCCACAGATTTAACGTGGACCAGCCTGTCTACCAGATGGGTTTTCAGCGGCACTGCGCTTTGAACTAATGTCACAACAACTACGAGCACATGAACACTAGGCTACCGTCACTACTAAATTCATTGATAAACATTCTACAAAACACAATGGGTCAAAATAATACGCATTTGAGATTTTGTGTTAAATGTTTTTGTATAAACTCTTTTTACATTTATAATTAAAGTGTTTAGGATACATTAAAATTACATCATTCTTACGATACCTTTAAGGTAATTAATGTTGAAAAATAAAACATTTATAGAGCTGATTTTACAAGAATCAAAGGTAATTTTTATCTTAACGAAAAATATTCCTATTAAAACCCACTAATAATTTTACATTAGGAGTTTGTAGATATCTGTAAATTATGGTAAAATAAGTTTTTACTATACTTCTTCACGGTTTCCATGTAATTAAATCACCAGACTTAATTTTTTGTGTGTACATCGAAATTAATAAGAAAATGTTTTGGGAAAACATGCTGTAAAAATGATTTTTATAAAGTTGCTATCTTATCATTTGCTTCTTAGAGATTTTAAAGTGTGTCCAATCACAGTCAATAGACAACCCACGCAGACCTCCCAGAATCGGGAAAATATTTTTTTAGAACTCTTTCGCGAAATATTTGAAAAGATAATCCCTTTTGGAGAAAAAAAAGCTTCTTAAGTTTCTTTTTAAAATCCCTTTGATATGTATTTTTTTAAGATTCAAAATTAAGGAAGAATAATTACATTTTTTAAACCGTTAGAATGCGCGCACTCGATACTAATGTTAGCGGTCACGTGGGGTGATGGAGTCACCCCAATACTTTTTTTAATAACTATTTTTATTGTGCACGATAAAAATTGCAATTCCAGTGAATAATTTAACTAACAAAAAGTATACTTATCTACTTTTAAGGACTCAATTATTCTTTGATAATTTGAGGAAAAATCCAATCAATCTGAACTAAAATGTTTCAAATGTGGGAAGGACATAAGGATCACACATAAAGGACACATATCACAGACACTTTTCATTAACATTACAGGAATGATATTTGCAGGCAAAGCTCTTTCATATTTTGTTCAAATTATTGTAATTTTATTGTCCATTGATGATCGACAAATAGCATGTTGAACTTTTTCTTGCTTGTATCTTATTGGCAGGGCACAGTGTGTCTTGTGGTACACTTGTGGCATCATATCTTTCTTGATGAATTTTTTTAGGTAGCATTTGAAAATTTCCTTTCAACCACTCAGGTGTTTCGTTTTCATCGCTTTTCTGAAAATTAGTTTCGCTATCATGATTAATATCCAGTATTTGATCAAGTTCTTCCCTTGCTTGTCAGTTTCAACTTCATGTAATAGAGATCGCAGATATCCATTTTTTTTAAATTCTGTTTATTTACATTAATAAACCATACTGAGTGTTACAACACAGCTATCAATCACTAAGTCGTTCATAGGGGAAAAATGTAGCATGTTCATAGAAAATATTTTGAAACAAAAGTGGTTGTGCCGGGGTCTCCCTAAGTACCTTAAAATTGTAAGAAACATTTGCCACTCCCAAAAAAAAAATGGAGATATGTGTGGCTAAGACATTTTAGTTTCCATGAAGACTGACATATAGGAGGATACTGACAAAGTCATTGGTAACAGATAAGTAGTTTTTCCAAAATTAAAGATTTCGAGAGCCTGGGGTGACTCTGTGCTCCGAAAACTCGGCCTAATATGAACCGAAGGGTGGCCGAGTTTGTGAGAATGGAATAAAAAAAGAATAAGTACAACAGTTTTCTCAGAAAATAGTGTACTGCACATGCATGTATTGTTTACGTGAGAATACTGCAGAAAATAAACTGCCAAAATACCCTTAAACAAAGAGAACGTGCATTCTTTATGAAAGCCTAGAGCATTTACTATATGAACAGTGAGTTAGTGAATTTTGAATTATGGTCAAGAGACGAGCGACACCTGCGCTGGCACCCTCTCTCTTAATTTCCACACCACACCAATGGGAGGACGTTTGAACCTCGATAGATTTAACGAGCATCGTCTCCCAACCCGGCGTGTATTCAGTGGGACTGGGCTCGAACTCAAGACGCATCGGCCACAAAGTTCGTTACCATGACCGCATTTGCTACATGAAAATCAACATAGTATATACAGTAATTTACTTGATCAGAGACACACTTCAGAAAAATATTTCACTAAGGCATTAAGCTATCGATAATGGGAATTAAGTAGCCGACTTTGCAAAAACTGGCGTTCTTTTTTTTAAAAAATGCGTACTGTACTGTTTCTTTCCGTTCTGCAGTCTGCGTTTTACTGATTCGTCACAAAAACGACAAACAGTAAATCCATTACAGACGCCTCTTGTTTAAAATACTGAAAGATGGTTTCGGCAGCCATTAGTCCCTCACTACGTGATATTTTAGGAGCTTGTACGCTGTCCTTAAGGTTAACGTCTTCATCATTTTCCGGCATTTTTTTCACTATTTGTAACACGTGAGGTTTTTCAACCTGGCAGGACATGACCGAGTTACCCAGACTGCCGAATTTTCGAGACTCTACTGTTCAATTTTTTAATACAATTAATGCATGCTTTAATACATTTTTCTGAACATTAATTTGATTTTTTTCTTCTTTTTTAACCCAAATCTCTTCCAAAGCAAAAAATATTATTCAAAAATTAGCCTAATTAGTAGCAAATGAAAATCCAGCGGGAAAATATAAATATATTTCATATATACGTTAATAAAAATATTTTCTGATAAGATAATTAGAAAATTTTCTATTAGTAAAGAAATGTAGATAAACAATATTTTTCTATGCGTTGAATCCCCATAACAACGAAACAAAAAATATCCTACACTATTTTTATACTAGATATCTTATTTTCTTATAATCCAATTCCTTTTAGCTATGTGTTTCCTTTTCTTAAGCTAATTACATACTATAAAAATTCAACTTACCTATTTTCTTTGTTAGAGAAATTCATTTAGAATTTTAACCAAAGTGTATTGATGTAATAAGAGTATAACAGTCTTTGTTATATAGTTAAAGAGTTTTCAAGCTCCTAAAATGACTATCATGGCACGCCTTTTTTTTTAACGAACACATGTAGGAGTGCTCTAAGGTATCCGACTACCCTAAAATTGTGAATTTTGCCAAAAATTGAAATTTTTTTTATGATTTCATTTTATAGATCATCTTATTAGCTTTATAAAAATACCCAGTTTATTATTTTCCGTTCACTAAAAGAAAAACTACAAGTGTTTTAGTAAAAACAGATGCCATTACTTTAAGCAAGATGTCATACTTTAAAACGCGTTTTGCTCAAAATGTGTGTGTGTGTGTGTTTTTTTCTGTTTTAATACAATATATTAGTATAAATTTGGAACAACCTTTCAAACGAACCGAAAATTAACATAAAATCTATATTTGAATTCTCCAGAGTAAATAAAAACTTTCGTAATCAAAAGTAATCTCTTCAACTAGAACACAAATATATTGGAAAAGTTCTCAGTAGTTCATGTGTATTTTTACTCATTTAATTAGTTCGGCATTCCAAATGATTTTTTAAAGTATATTCTATCACTGTGTTAGGAAAACATGTTTTTAAAATGTTGCACCGTTCACGACTGTAATGGACAAACTACGGCCAGTGGGCCGGATGCAGCATCTCCCTCTTCCCTAGAAGTCTAACCAACCCGTTACTCATTTTGAAGCTATAACAAAAAAAAAAGGAAAGAAATTTAATTTTAAAGTTTAAAAAAATGTGTGTGTGCTTATGACCACATGATAGAAGCGAATACTTCAAATTTGGAAATGTTATTTCAGGGATTAGTTCGGTGAATAAAAAACAAGGGGATATTAGTATTGTCATATAAAATTATTTATTCATATGCCTGTACTCATCAAGTAATATTTTTTGCAAAATATACAATCATATTTGTGAATTAATTGTATTTTAAGAAGGAAACAATATATACACTATCTGGCCAAAAGTATCCAGACACCCAGTGGTATGGACTTAGAGCGTCCTGGGGCACATATTAATATGATGTTGGTCCCCCTTTTGCATGGATGACAGCCTACACACGTTTGGGAAGACTTTCCACCAATTTTTGATAGGTAACCATAAGAATTGCCTTCCAGGCGTCCATCACAGCTGAAGTGAGTGCTTGCAGTGAGGATGGTCGATTTGGCTCACTACGTAATCTACGCTCTAATTCGTCCCAAAGGTGTTCTATGGGATTTAGATCGGGGCTCTGAGAAGGCCAGTCCAGTTTTTGAACACCCATTTCGTCAAACCACGTCTGTGCAAGCCTCGATGTGTGAATGGAGCAGTTATACTGCTGGAAGAGAAATTGGCCTTCCCCGAAATATTGCCATAGAGTTGGGAGTGCAGCATTGTCCAGAATGTCCACATACATTTCAGAGTTCATGTTTCCAATCACAGGAACTAACGGACCCAGGCCAAACCACGAGAAACACCCCCACACCATTATGCTTCCACCACCAAACTTAACAGTCGGCACAATGCAGTCACTAAAGAAACGTTCGCCAGGCATCCGCCAAACTCAGACGCATCCATCCGACTGCAGACTGTAAAGCGAGATTCATCACTCCAAAAAACAGTTTTCCACATGTCCACAGTCCAATGACGGTGAGCTCTACACCATTGCAATCGATGCTTCGCATTCTGTGGAGTGATGTTTGGCTTGTGAGCGGCTGCACGACCATGGAATCCCAAGTTTTTTAACTCTCGACGGACAGTCCTGCTGCTAACACTAATTCCTGATGAACTTTGGAACTCCTGAGAAATTTCCACCAACGAGGACTTGTGATTTCGTTTCACTACTCTTTTCAGAGTTCTGCGGCTGCGTTCACACCAAGTATTTTCGGCCTACCGGTTCGTTTTTCTGCCGTTTCACTCTGCCTCGACGTTTCCACTTCACAATTACATCACTCACAGTGGATTTAGGCTTCTGTAGAATGTCCGCAATCTCATGAACTGATTTCCCACAAAGGTGGCATCCCACTATACTGCCACGATAAAACTCACTAAGCTCCTTTGACTTACTCATTGCCTCACAAACGCATAAATATAATCTGACAAACCACTACCAACAATTTTATAGCTTTCAATTACGTATCAAATTGCGTCACTCACCAGAACCACTTTTTTAAGTGGTGTCCGGATACTTCTGGTCAGATAGCGTATATATATATATATATATATATAGGTTTATGGTAGCAGAAATAGGTTATAAATATTTTAGATTCAAAATTATTTAAATATCTAAAAAAATTCCATCAAGCGTTGTTTCGTTCTTCGTCGTACTTTCATTTGGATTGTTTGACATTTAATTGAATTTTGATTTTAAAAAAAATCACCTAAACGTTTTAATTTGTCTTTTTTGAAAAAAAAAATCAACATTAAAATCCTTACTTAAAACCAGAGTTAATTTGTTCAGAAGAGTCGATCCGGCTTCAGTGTAAACCACTTATCAACTAAACTTTTGTGAATGAATTCGATAATTTTCTCTCCACTTTGATTTGGTGAAATGTAAATAGCAGCCATTAGATTTGTCTATTTTCTGCATTCATTTGTGTTCATCCATTCATTCATTCATTTGTGTCATCGGATGAGGTAAGAGTTGCGCCGCAAGAGGTCTTACGGGTGGTTGCAAAATATTGCTTTTACCAATGCTTCGAGAGATATTATGAGAGCTATCAAAAGTGTATTACCGCCCAAGGGGATTATGTTGAAAGCGATTGTGCGTTGGTATCTTAAAATCTACAAGATCAGGACTTTTGGATGTCACCAAACATTTGTGACTGTAGAATTTCATCTTCATTCACAGATTACAGAAGCTAAATACAGGGTGTCCTGAAACTCAATGCCTGGCAGGAAAGGGGTGAAAGAAGGGGAAGGTCATATCGGTTTTGGGAAAAATAAAAAAATATCATATAACTTGCTTAAGTGATGATGAGCATATTTTTGAAAATTTACGCCATCCATCACGTGATATAGGCACTGCGATCACAAATTTAACAATTTTACGGGGACTTTTCACGGACGTGATCTTATTTGGCCGCAGTGGCACATACTAAGGGAGGGTCCTTGGATTCCTCCCCAAAGTCCTTGATTTTTTATTTGATTATAATCCTATGTATATAGTACATAAAATTGAATTAAGTATCTATTATTAATTATTAATTTAATTTTTTAATGTTAATTATTTATTAAATAATTAATTTTTTGCTGTTTTTGTTCCCGAAAATCGACAAAATCAAAATAATATATTGGGCGGTGTATTGAAGCATGATACGAAAATTGTGGACTTTCAACCCTGGACCCCCTCTCCCTCTTGAAAAATTCTTGTGTGCGCCACTGCATGGCCGTGATATTAATCACAGTCACAAATCGGTCAAAAGCCCTTGCTGTTTTAGTTCAAATTAACGTAGTTTTTTTGAGTCAGGGTTTGAGAAAATGATGTAATCTAACTTTGATTCACCATAAAAAAAAAAAGAATATTGTATACTAACCCAGGCAAGTTATTCAAAAGAGGGCCCATTTAGTCAAGAACCTTAAATGGTACAACACTTGTTCCTTTTCATCCATAACAAATGTTGCCCATCCCCCTTCTTTTTTTTGACAAAATGTGTGCGATTTCATTTTAAAAACTCAATTTTAAATGCGTAACTCCAAATTAAGTAATGGGTTTAAAAATTTAACGGTAAACGGATTAATAGCACGGCTATGTAAGATCACATTAGAGAAAAGATCATTGTAAAATTGGAAAAGTTTGGTTACAGTATTTAATTATGTGAAGGGAGGGGGAAGGGTTAGTTTTCCACACTGTCAAAAATATGCTTGTCAAAAGATACGGAATAACACTTAAGTAAAAGAAAAGATTTATTTCCCCCAGAACTGATATGAATCCCTCCCTCCCTTTCAGCCTGAAACCGCTTGACGTTGAGCTTCAGGACATCCTGTAAATTAATTTTTTTTAAAATACGTATTGACGCCTGTGCAACATTAGAGACCAGCTTTAACCATAAACAAATTTTCAAAAATCCCCACATTTATCCAACCGCCAGATGAAAACTACAGTCGTCGTTAAAAATAGTTCCAAACCTCTCCCAAATACAAAACTACGAGTTTATCCTATTAGATCACACCTAACACTCGACTGCACTTCAAACTAACATCGGTTAACACCAAGCTTTACGCGGAAATACAAAACGAACAAAACGGAGGTAAATAGCTCAACTCTTTTAGCACAAAAACACATCTGCATTTCTTATTATGAGTGTAAAAAGTACTTCTCTACTGACCCCTGCTTTGGGTGAAAGTTTTGGGCGCCTGTGCAAAGCGGTGTGTGGTCAGTTGCCTATAATCCCAATCGTCCATCTTTTATTTTTTTTCAGGAGGGGAGGCTCTTGAATGGCACGTAGTGATGACAACGGGGATTCAAAGGGTTAAGCCTATGATGAACTAGTGATTTTCAACACCTGGGACAACAGCATATGGTAATTCTATAGGGGTGAAAAGTGAGCACTGGATGAAATAGGAAAGTGAAATTTTATCAAAATGGGAAGAAGAGATATATGTAACCCCTAAAATGCAATACATATGTGAGAGGAATTAAAAATTGATTGCCCTCGTATACAAAACAATATTTGCTAACACACCAACTCTTGTAATACAAATCAGCAAAGGCTATTAATTTATAGAGTAATAATTAACTAGTAAATGCAATAGTAACTAACTTTCCAATAAACAAAAGAAATTATCAAATTATTTTGTGAATGGCTATCATAAGGGCAAAAAAAGAACATGTAAAGTAGTACTTTTTCTCTTATAAAAAAAGCTTGCATTACGTTATTTTCTCAACAAACATTCAATATCCAAGTGAGGGGAAAAATCGGGAAAAAGAAACGCACGCGATAAGCATGGATTTCATTTGGCTTTTTATTGACGTAGCAATCTACGACAAAATAAATAAATAAAATAAAATAAAATAAAATAAAAACGCAAATGCTATTCGACACGCACACGCATGAGAGTTAACACCTCATTCTCTAATTTTCTCATCACCGTGAGGATTTTGTGTGTGTGTGTGAGCCTCGACAAATTTAACGTACCCTCCAGACCAGGAGTCGGCAGCCTTTTAGATGTGGAGTGCCAAATCTGTTATATTCTTCAGGGTAAACTAACCCAAACTTTAGCAAAGTTTGACAGCGAAATTTTTTGTCGAGGAGGCATAAATATGAAAGCAGTTTCATTAAATATATCTTTTATTGTTTAAATAAGTATAAAGTCAATGTGCTCGTTACTGATGCAATCAAAATAATAAGTTGAATGTTACAAACATAGCTCACAGAAAAATAACATTACCAGACTTTGGTCAACTGATTCGAACCTTTCCTTCTACTGTCTAACATCTAATAGAACTGATCGAAACATCTTAAAAAAAGCGAAGCAACAGACCAGTTGCATACGTCTAACATGTCTTCAGTCGAAGAGCTTAAACCACTTCTCACATTCCGTGTGAAACCCCCGATCATATCTCAACCAACTTCGGTCTCCTTAATACTTACACGAGCCAAGTATAAAAATAGTTAAATTTGCATTGCAATTGTTGCCAATCACGAAACTCGCAAAAAGGTCGGGTTCGAATCCGTATATTTTCTTGAGATCATGGCGCGGGATTGGAAAAACTTAAGGACACCATAAGAATTCGAATCCTAAAATAAATTTCTGCATGAATCTTTTCCAAATGTCTAACAAAATCAATCTACCATTATGATTCAGAATGGCACACAGTAGGACAGGCCGCGGTGGCCGAGTGGTCTAGGCATCGGATCATGGCTAGCGAGTCATGAGTTCGATCCTAGTACCACTAAAGATCCGCCGTGTAGGGTAGCGATGCACGTTAAATCTGTCGAGAGCTCAAACGTCCTCCCGTTGGTGTGGTAGTTAGGAGAGGGGGGTGCCAGCTCAGGTGTCGTCTGCATCACTTGACCATGGTTCAAAATTACGCGGACCGTCGCCAAAAGCCCTCGTGTTGCTAATCAGTGCGACGTTAATATTCTCTCTCTCACACAGTAGGACATTTTTAAGACAATTCGATTCCAGAAGTAATGCATGCATAATTAGAGAATTGAGGTCGATTGAATGTAGAGAGAGAGAGAGAGAGATTTACAGTTTTATTTATATTAATTTTTCATTATTTAAAGATATTTCTTAACAAAAATAAACAGCATAAAATATAACTACTTCTTCAACAAAAATTAAAATTGTACACATATTATGTATTTTTATAAACATATTTATTAAAATAAGAAATAGACAATGTAAAATATAAGTGCTTCCCTCATTACAGTTAAATGAAAATTTTAATGGGAACCTAATCCCTGCACCGCTCTACTTTCATATCGCACAATCAGGGATATAACGTTGACTTTCAATTTGACACGATTCTGAGTATTCAGTTGTTAAGCAATTTCTTCGCGAACTCGAAGAATTTTTCATGTGAGGAAAGATTTTTTTACTTAGATACGTCGAACCAAAGCGGAAAACAGAGTACATGCTCTTCAAACAATTAAATCTCTCCGACAATGATATTCAATAATTTACAAAATAGCTGTAAATTTATCTTTAGAGTTATCTTTCAGATTTTTTCGCAATTTCGTAAATGTCCATAATTCTGGAGATATTTATCAAATAATGACCGTTACAAATTTATCAACTTCCATCCACTGAAAAATTGACAAATTTGTAGAATAGTGTGCCACTGAGAATTAACAAGCGAGTCATAGGTTGTGCAGATCCCTGCTCTAGACAGAAGGACATCAATGTGGCATTGGACTCGAACTCACAACGCGTTCATCACGATTTCGTGACCTTGATTACTCGACTACAGTGGCCTCATTCGAAACATGGAAATATATTTATTAATTTTTTTTAAATTTCACATTGAGATTTTTGTTTATTTTGAACATACAATTGAGTACAATTTATTTCTCTCGTAAGAAAATATTTTAGACTGGAAAAAAAATCGTCAAATTTTAGCTTTATATATATTTCTGGTTTTTCTCATTAATGTCTTAAGTAAGGATCTAGCTAACAGTTGTTATAAAACGCTTCCCTTCAATTTTCTTCCAGATTGTGCAAACTCTGGTAAATTCAGTTAAATAAGAATTTACAGTTCTTAATGCTTAGACTCTGGATTTTTTGGCAGCCTATTTTATTGGTTCATCTTAAAATAATTTTCTAAAATTAGTTAAAAAATAAACATATTTTCGTCACATTCTCCTTCTTACCAAGTACTACAACTGTCTCAGTCATCTTACACCATCTTGATCTATTCGATGCTATATTCTTCCATCGGTCAACTCCCAAGTCCTTCAACTACATTTCTACATCCACCTTGTTCTCGGTCTTCTTCTATTCCCTCTGGCAGGGCCGCCACGTGGGGTGTCAAAATTGTTCACCGCACAAGGGCGCCTGGGGCAGGGGCGCCAAAATTTATAGTACTTATAGTTTTTTTTAATTTAATGTTACTTTTATAAAAGTTGTTGATAAAAAACTTGCAATTTTGCATGTTTTATATTTTCTTAGCAATAAAATAAGATATTTTTTTAAATTTTATATACATAATTTAATTTAATTTTGTTTTCGTCTCTGCAGATTATTTTCGTTTGTGTAAAACAAAATTTGATTTCCGATATCAACAATAAAAACACCTTCCGTGTGGTTCGCGTTATTATACGAACGTGTTCAAAATCTAAGAATTTGTAACATTTAACAACAGGAATTGGGAATGATTTGTATCGGCATAAATTTTTATTCATTATACCAACTTCATATTCATATGCTGAGATGTTGTGGCTCAACGTAGTTGTTTTGTTTACTTTTTTGTTTGCAATGATAATATATATACATTTTTAAAATTATGTAAATCACTTGATTTTTCTTCCCCAAATCATATTTTGTGTCATGTATACCTGTTATTAAATTGTTCTCAAAACTCGAAATAAAATCTTTATCACAGCGTTTCTCAAACTGAGGGGCGTGCTCTCCAGGAGGGCGTGATAACCCTACTTGGGGGCGCGAACGTATCGCGAAAAATCGAAAACAAAAGATTTAAAATAATTATTAATTTGATAAAATAATTTACAATTTAAAATAATTACATAGTAAAATACATTCTTATATAATAAAAAATAAAATACAAATTCCAACTGATATAATACTTAAAGCTTATAAATGTATCAGTTTTGCACAAAGTATTTGATAATTAAGTTATCAATATTCAATTAAAAACAAGTTTAGTAATTACTAGTGTATTATCATATACAAAATATTTATCTTGATAAATAGGGCGGTTTATAATTAAAGTCGTGTTGTATTGTAGTTAGGGACGTCTCAAGGCTTGATACAACTAGGCCCGGGCCCAGGACCTCGCTCTCAGTGGAGGCCTTATTTCGTTCTCCACTCCGTCTTAATAAGATTATGATCCGGATAATTTTACTGTCGTAAAATATTATTCCGGTACATTCCCTTCGAAAAACAGTTAATTTCAAACTGCATGTCAATTGGCAAAAATGATAAAACTATATCATTATGTGATGACCGTTATCCAGTGGCGTTACGTACCCTTCACTACCAAGCCCGCTTTTCCGCTTAGGCACGCTAGGCACATGCCTAGGGCGCAAAAATTTTGGGGACACAAAAAATTGAAAGGTGAAAAAAAGAGAAAGAAATTCAAATAACAGAGAACGTGCAACCGCCCAGAGTTTATTAAAAAGCCAATTATTCTCTTTCATTTTTATACCTAAATTATCAAATCTTCGTTTCACTATTGGCCAAATTATTATGTAAATCGCTTGGCTTTTCTTCCCCGAATCATATTTTGTGTCATGCATATCTGTTATTAAATAGTTCTCAAATCTCGAAATAAAATCTTTATCGCAGCGTTTCTCGAGCTGTGGAGCGCGCCCCCTAAGGAGGGCGTGATAACCCTACTTTGGGGGGGGGGCGCGAGCATATTACGAAAAATCGAAAATAAAATATTTAAAATAATTATCAAATAATAAAATAATTTGCAGTTTAAAATTACAAAGCAAAATGTATTCTTATATAATAAAAAATGAAATACACATTCAAACTGATATAATACGCACTACTTATAAATGTATCAGTTCTGCACACAGTATTTGATAATTAATTTATCAATATTCAATTAAAAACAAGTTCAGTAATTACTAGTGACTCTCTTGGGCTTGTCATATACAAAATTTATTTACAAATCTTACTATTTATCTATAATTAATGCGTTTATAATTAAAGTCGTATTCCATCGTAGTTTTACCATCAAAGTACATTATAATTGCATTCAATATACTGTTACTGTAAGAAGTGAGGCGCTATGAAAATTATGGCTGAAAATTGGTTAGCAAATATTGAGAAGCACTGCTTTATCGCGATCGACAACATTCTTTTTGGTATCATGAATTCCTTTAGATTTTAAGCAGGATATCTATACACAAAGGCAGTCCAATTTGCGATTTCTTTTAAAATTTAAGATATAAATATAAAATGTTGCAACATAACTGTAATCGTCACGTGTAAGTAATTTCGAATTTGTAGGGATTTCACCTAAATTCTTTTCATTGTTTGTTCAGTGTTGCGAACTTTACTTATTGAAAAGTTCTTGTTATTTTCAATATTTTCATTTTTTTTTGTAGACTGTTATTTGAAAATAAACTTCAAGTTCCATGAAAAATCTTACCATACTTATGGTTACACCTTAAAAAACTTACACAAGAAGCAAGTCCTTCCTAGTTACATTCTATTTTTAATAACATTATGATTCATAATAAGCTAGTTTCCTGTTTGAATATTTCGCAATCTTCTCGTAGGATGTGATTTTACTGATGTAATTTTGTCCCCCCTCCTCTGCTCTTTTGCAGATATGTTTTTTTTTAAAAAATAATTATTGTAATATTGTATTAAATTTTCTTGTTCATGCATATTTTTGTATCACTTCCTGTCTATAGCGGTGGCCCATTTTGTAGCTATAAACCCTCTGTTGGATGTGAGTTTGATCCTTCAGAATAAATTAATAGCTAGGGATTCTCCAACGACGTTTTATAGCGTAGCATTTCGTTTCTGCTTCCTTTTAATGTCAGTAAATACTCGAGCACATACAAATCCTATTAGATAAATTATAAAACTAAAATTATAGATTAAAAAAAAAAGAAAGAAACCAAGTGGGTGCGTTTAAGCGCAAACAACGCCAAGAAAGAGAAGACAGTAAGTAATATATAATATATATTTTAAAAAATTGTAGCTTTGTATATATTTAAAATATTCCCATATTTTTACTTGATAGAATTCAACCAAGATAAAGCCCTCAATTTTTTTTTGCACCAGGGCTTTTAAATACCTAGCTACGCCACTGCTTTCAGGAAATCACCTTTTTTTTCAAAGAGAGAGGTGACGCAATTTTAAATCAGTAATTTCTTCAATTTTACTTCATTACTTTAAAACTGCAAACGGTAATTATGAATTTACTTTTGATTTATTTTGTATTTTCCCTTGAGACTTAAAAAAATGTACAAACATTTTTATCATATTAAAATAAAATCAAAACATTTATTATTTGCTTTCCTGTTGTAAAGATAATTCAAGAGAGATTATTTCTTATGTCTTGAAAGAGATCGAGGAAAAGTGTCATTGAACGATTCCTGTTTATTGGTATTTTTTAAATACATTTTCATGACAAATCAAACAATTACTGAACCATGCTTGTTTTTCACTACAAAATAATCAATTTCCCAATCTTTTGAAACAATCCATTTTCTTCGAATATTTTTCACTTGCATGATACGAAAGATAGTTAAAAATTAGTCCCACTTATAAAATGGTCGGTACTCCGCATTTATCTATTATCACTAATCAGAAGAAAAATTTCAATTCGCACCCATGCGACATCGACAGCAAAATTGATACATTTGATTTTTTTGTACCGAATTTCCCACCAAATTTTCATAAATAAATGAATTTCTCCGAGCAATGGGTTATGACCAGGCCACTTAAAAAAGCCCGTAGGGTCGTAGGTTGAATATTGCTGGACTAGACTATTTTTCTAACGACATTTGGATTTTTAGAAATGGATGATGGAGGAAATAAATCTTTAATTTAATATCATTTTGCAATCTGTTCCAACTTAAAAGTTAGAGAAAGAGAAACAACATAATAACTATCCTATAACTTAAAAGTAATTTAATTACTTCAAAGTAACATATACACAATTTAATACGTATCTTGTAAATTTATACGCTTTATAATTAAGATCGTATTGTAACTTGAAGCATCAAAATGCATTATTATTGCCTTCAATGCATTGTTATTGTATAGGGGGAGGGCGTGATAAAAATTATGATTGAAAATTGATTCGCCAGTATTGAAAGTTTGAGAAGGCACTGACTTAGGGGATCAAATTCAGAATGAAATTATAAGCATTATTTCAGAAGAAATTAAAAAGCATTGATTACGTATGATTAAATCGTCAAAATATTATCCATTAATTCTGATCACTACACCTGATATCAGTCATACCGAACAGTTGACTGTTATAATTCGATTTGTTTATAAGAACGAGGAAAAGAATAAAGCCCACATTGAAGAACATTTTTTTAGGATTTCAATCTGTCGACGACACTACTGGACAAGGTCTGTATGAATTCATAAATGGACATTTAAAATCGTTAGAACTAAATTTATCAGATTTACGAGGCCATCTTACGATAATGGTGCTAATATGAGAGGAAAGCACAAAGGATTGCTACAAAAAAATTATTGAAAATAATTCGAGAGCACTCTATATCCCCTGCTCTGCCCATTCTCTAAATTTAGTTGTAAATGATGCAGCTAAAATTTCTTCGAAACAATTAATTTCTTCGGAGTAGTGCAGGAGCTTTACAACTACTTTTCTTCATCCGTTAAACGTTGGTCTATTTTGCAACAGTATGTTGAAAATCTAACTTTAAAGACACTCTCCAACACCAGATGGGAAAGTAGAATTCAAGCTTTAAGACCGTTGAAAAATATATGAAGGGAATTTTGAAAGCATTAATAAATATTCAAGAAGATCAAACAAGAGACATGGAATCAGAACCCAAGCAAAAATTTGATTCAGAGGCTTCCTCGTTAAATTCATCTGTTCCATTAACATCTGGCACGATATTTTAAATTTAGTAAATGTAGTTAATCAAGTAATGCAAAACTCTAAATGTGATTTACAAATCTAGACAGACAATTTACAAAAACTTATATCAGGACTAAATAATAGTAGATAAGATGAAGCTTATGAACATGCAACTGCCAATGCAAGTATCGTTGCTGATGATTTGGGGGTGGATCTTGATTTTCGCAAAGTCGAAACAGGTTTAAAAAGAAACTATTTCAAGATAAACAGACCGACGAACCAATCAACAATCCAAGACAAAGGTTGAATTTTACAATGTAATATTAGACTTTGCTATTTCTTCAATTTCAGAAAGATTCAGTCAATTAAAAGGACATTACAATTACTTCATTGTAGTACACTATATACCTAATTTAAAAAAACTGGAGGGACAATGAAATTTTAAAACATTGTGAAGAATTAGAACGAAAATTAACGGATACTAAAAATATTAATGAAAAGGACAGATGAATTAAATTTGTTTGAAGAAATAAAATCTTTGCGATGTTTTACCAAAGAGGATATGTCACCTACTGATGTTTTAAATTATATTTATGAAAACAATCTTATGGATACATTTCCAAATATTGCAATAGCTTTATGGATTTCTTTAACCCAGCCAGTTTCGGTGGCGACTGGAGAACAAAGTTTTTCAAAACTTAAAATTATAAAAAAAAAAAAAAACTACATGGCTACTATGGCAGAGGAGAGATTATCGGTCTTGTCAATGATATCTATAGAGAGCGAAATTTTGGATAAATTAAATATAAAGGAACTGATACGAGCATTTGTAGCTGCTAAAGCTAGGAGCATCAATACTTGAATAAATTTTCTAATTTTTATATTTCACTTAAAAAATTTTATGTCATTTTTGCTTTGTTTTGATTTTAAAATTTATGAAATAATAACTAAAAAAACAATAAGACAAACGTGTTTCAAAATTATAATTTTAAAGCTTTTCAGTTCGAAAGTCAAATTTCAAATGCTATAAATGAGTATTTCACATTTTATTTGTAGCACTTTATAAGAGTGCCACAGAACCCCATAAAGGGGCGCCGAATTTCAACTTGAACAAGGGCG
>BMAO01031693.1:0-64634 GCA_019973975.1 Trichonephila clavata
TTTTCTTTCAATAATATCTCCAATTCTGCATCTTCAAACATTTCTGCCCTTCTATCACGTTCTTTATTATCACTGTCAAAATTACTACTTTTAAGCTATTATTTACCATCCACGATGAGCTGTCTAAGATAGTACTCAGAAAATGACATTGATGGAGTTAATTTCTTCTTCAATGGTAACAGAAAAGTAAAATTTTCCACTTATTTTATACTGCTGCCACTTTTTTTTTACCGTATATTTGGAGTATAAAAGAACTATGTTGTTTTCACTTTGATAAAATAAGATGTAGTGAAAAATAAAACCTAATGATGATACATTTATATGAAGATAGTTATGTTATAGTTAATAATATTACTTACAATAATACCACTTGCACACTTTCTTTTAAATCCTTTAAAACTTATCTTTCAAAGAAGTAAGCATTTAAAAATGATTTTATTGTCCCAATTATTTTAGAACTTTGAAATGCTGTCAAGCTTGATTTTCAAATTTCAGTCTTTGAAGAGGTCAGCATTTTTTTAATCATCATAAAGATTTTAAACATACATAAAAATAAAAATAAAAATATCTATGAATTTAAGTAAGAATAAAATAAATTGCTTTCAAATCAAAATTAAATTTTCAGACACATACTTATTTCTTTTATCAATAATATGTATATGTATTTATAAATATTTGAGAATATGTGCAATAAAGTTACTGAAATTTTAATTTTGTAAAAATTTTCTCAATGCAGTCTCTTAGAATCGATATTTCTGTCAAATATTCAATTTATTCATATTAATTAGTTAATACTAGCTAATATTTAATTATTTTTGTATCAATTTTTAGTTTCAAATTTATATGCATGTTATCTTGAGACTATTATTACTATTGGTATCTTTTTTTATTTCTGTAGCCGTTGTAAAGCAACACTCAGAAAAAGAAATTGGCTACACTTAATGAGGAAATGTTAGTAAGAAATAATTGGTTTTTAAGAAACAAAATCATTTTTTCGTTATTTAAGTTAACTTAATAATGATTTATACTTTATGTTTTAATACTTATTAAAACATAAAGTATAGTTAATAAAAGCAACCGAATAGTGCAAAAACACAGTTTGGACAAATTTACATTTATGATGATGATGAGGCTTTGCATGAAAGTACAAAAAAAAAGTTAAATGTGACGCTGTATTTCAAATTATGGCCAATAGTATGTGGCTCAGTAAAGATGCAGAAGAAAGACAGAATAAATATTCAGGGCAGTTTAGAGGATAAGGTGATACGGAACATTGTTTTTGAAAAGGCATTAAACTGAAGTACAAATTAAAATGTGGAGATGAAGGAATTCATTTTTCTGCTTATAATTCGTTGAAAAGTATAGAATTGCATAATCCATGTAAATTACAGTTTTACAATTTGAGCAATGAATATAAACAGTTGTATAGTTTGTACAATGGAGACTGGTTCACACAATCAGGTGAACAGGGGATACCCCCCCCCCTCCTTGTTTCAATAAAAACCAATTTTTAAAGTGTCACTTTATGTTTACACCAATATTTTTTTTCACTTCAGTTAAAGACAATTTTGGAAATTTATTTTTGCGATATTTTAATTCTAGAATAGACATAAGGGCTAAATTTTTCCCTTAAATAATTGTAAAAGGAATTTATAAATATTATTTAAGTAATGTTCAATGTTTTAATTTTTCGATTCAATGAAAAGTTTAGAAACACAAGCAGGTATAATTTTCTTTTCATATTTAAAGGGGTTTTTTAATGTGAAAAATATTGTATTATACTATTTTTCAACGCTTTGTTTCATTACTTACTTCACTTCAATCACGACATAATTGCAAAACGATGAATTAAAAGTAAGAAAACTTCAGATTCACTACACCAAAAAACCAAGAAACTATTCATACCAACTATTTCTTTCTAGGATATCGACAATAAAGTGCTCCGAAATGAAAAGAAACGAAAAGAAAAGAAAGTTTCGAATTTTTTATTTTTGGAAACTTGAGCCAGTAACTGGAGATTATGAATCGACTCCCTGCGTCGTACTTTTTCTTGCTAAGTCAGCATATAATATGACTGAACACAGCGGGAAATTGCGGGAAACTGTTTTTGCTCCATTGGAATCTACGGGGAGTAAGAATTTTAATCGAAAAACACTACTTTGGACCATGTCTACGTCTCATAACCACGAACGAAGAAAACATTTTTTAACCTTAATATAATCTCAGCGAATTCTCATTCAATGTGTTTGTTTCTAAATTGTTTTTTTTTCTTCATTTTATATCCTTTTTCGTGAAGTCTGTGTAAATGTTAGAGTATGGTAAATAGAAAAAGCTGTATTACAGAATAAATTTAGCAGTGTCTTAGTGATTTTTTAGGCTTATACAATATCAAAATAATATTAAACAATGTTTTGTGGTTTATATATTCATTATGATCCATCCAAATGTAATAAAATTTCCGTAAACAAGTTTTTCAAGTAATTTCAATTTCCTTTTTCTAAAATAAACCTGCGTCTAAAGATAAAAAAATGAAATAATTCATCTATATTGAAGAGTACGTATAATAGTTGATACAATTTAAACACAGATATTGTTTTTCATATATAAGAGCTTTAATACGCGCTGCCTATTTCTGTGAAAACTTCATAAAGATATTTTTAATTTTTTCCAATGATTATTTGGCAATAAAAGTAGTCAGTAAAAGCTATGGAACATTTCATTAAACTTATTAGAATACTAAAACATTAAAAGAATGTGGCACTCCGTCTTCTAAGTTATACTTATATGAGATTCCTTTTAAATACGTGATAAAGAAATCTGTTTTATATACTAATTAGAAATTGCAGCATACATTTTAACGAATCAAATGAAGTGGACTCAAAAAACTTTTCGAACCTTGTCAACTGAGACAGTTGAAATTTTATTGTGGATTATCCAGGGTGGGGTGTGGAAATTTCCTGTTTTGAACCTGTTTCAGAAAAGTTCGTAGGGAGGGAAGGTGCGTTGCGAAGAGTTTAACGGAAAAGATGTAGAGGGGGATATTTGTGTTCCCGCCCGTCTCAGTCTCTAACATGTTGTGGTAGAAGCAGCAACGCGCTTTTGCCGGGCAGGCGTATTTCTCTAACGGCCGGTTAGTGATTGCAGTACAATGTGTCGCTCATCGTCTCTTCAATATTCCTCCACGATGTCATATTCCTGGTTAGAAATGTGCTTTAATGTGGATGGAACCCTTCAGAGCAACGGGGAATCTCTCCAAAAAAAGTAAAAGACCTACAAAAACCGATAGAACACATGAAAATATGGCATGAGTTTGTGTATTAATTCAGACCTATTTTTGACAATGATCCAACAATTCTTCTTACCCGCTCTCCAAAAAGGGGTCTTGACAACTTGTGGAAACAACAAGGTAGGTCCACAGCTCAGACTAAAGTTCCCATGGGAATTTTAAGAGCAGCCTTCCCTGAATAACCGGTCTCCTTGCGAGGGAACGTTAGCAGGCCTACGTGCTCCCTTGATTTATCCCCTCCTACTTACTTCATGTGGACTTATCTCAAGTTCCTGGTTTACAAATATGGCTCCAAAATCCTAGAAGACCTAAGGAACAACATCTGTGCCGAAATTGACAATAGCCCAGCCAATATATTTGAAATGATAAATCAAAGTTTTCGAAAACGACTGCATCAGTGTATTGATATGGATGGCGACATTTAACAAACATTGTGTTTAAAACTGTATAAATTCAAATTTCCAATATTGTGTGGTAGGTGAAAAATAACACATAAGTCAAATGAAACATGTAGTGTGTTTTATTGCATTTTCAAAACAGGAAGTTCCCACGTTTCACCCTGTATAAGGACTTGTTATCTTAAAATTATGTATATCCAGTAGTGTTAAATTTTTTTATTAAACAATGGTTGATAAATACATATTGAGTGAGTGCAAAAGTTCTACCCGTGTGTGTGTGTGTGTGTGTGTGTGTGTGTTTCGCCATCTCAAAAAAAATCTCAAAAGGTGTAACAGGGAAAGCGAGAAGGAGCATGTGAGATATGACGCTATTTTGTCAAGTTTATGGGGAGGATTCAATAAACTGAAGAACATGCTGTCGATGGTTTCGTAAAACTTAGGAATGAGTCAAAGGAGATGCCAAGATCAGGCTAGGGAAGGAGATGCCAAGATCAGGCTAGGGAAGGAGATGCCAAGGTCAAGCTAGAGGTGGATGGCCATCACTCGTTAGAGATGACGATATTGAACAAGCCATAAGGAACAACCCAAACCCAACAGTGCAAGAATGAGTGTAGACCTTCATAGGAAAACGGACGAGACACGGCTGGTTAATTTGGGTTTTATGAGAAAGTTGGATCGTTGGGTTTCGCATAACCTGACAGTTAAGCAACGGGATGACCGAATCACCACCTGTGTTTCCTTGCTGAACCGGTTTAAAAACGATCCGTTCTGAAAACGAATTATGACATGAGATAAGAAGTGTTTATGTACCTTAATGTAAAGCGTCATGGGACAGCGAGTTACCATTTAATGCGAGTGCATCAACTTCGAAAGTTTTGCGAGTGTTAATGAATGGATGGAGGGATGTGCAGGGAAAAATCCCTGGGAGGTCGTGCAATCAACTAAACTATCAATGCTGCCATCTACTGACTACCTTTAGACATGCTGCATTCAAATTTGCTAGTAAAGTGGCCAGGTCTCACCAACCATCGTGGTGTTATCCTTCATCACGATAACGCCAGGCCGCATGCTGCAGTCATCACTCACCAAAAGTTAATGGGCTTTGATTGGGAGGTCGAATTCCACCCTCCCTATTCTCCTGACTTGCACCAACTGACAATCCCCTATTTCATGCGCTGAAAAATTCTTTCAGTCGGAAAATCTTGATGATTTTGATGCAGTGAAAACTGCCATCCAAGACATTTTTACCGCCGTGGGATTCATCTCATACTAGAAAGGTGGCATGAGGTCATAGATAGCAATAGGGGTTATGCACAATCATAGATAATGTTCATTTTGCGATTATTTGCTTTTCTTATAGGTAATAAAACGGGGTAGAACTTTTACACTCACCCTTTACTACAAGATCGTTAAAAATTCTTTTATAATAAATGCAATTAGAAAGGTTTGTTCACAAAAGAGAATTGCGAAAGTTGTCCAAACTAAAAGAAGAGCAATCATATTTCAAATTGCAAGAAATCTTAAGCAAGGACCAACTGTGAACATCTGTGAAAGAACTGTTTGTCGCATATAAAACCATACAGACTATGATATCCAATGACATGTTTGAAAACCTCTAATGTTAGCTTTGATATGAAATGACTTTTCCAGTTCACAAAGAAGTACAATGATTGGATTGTTGGGTTGTAGATGGCTGGAAAAAAGTTATGTGGTTCGACAAGTCAAGTTTTCAATTACATCACATAGATGGCAGGCTGCAAATGTGGAGAAAAATATGAACCCCATTTACATTGTCACAACTCTTCAAGCTGGTGGAGTCCATATTATAATTTGAAGAATGTTTTTTTTTTTTACATCAGTTCTTTTATATGAGAAGAAGAACGTCAGAATGCCGAAAGATATATAAGTGTAATCGCAGATGAAATACATCCTTTAATATTAATAACGTACACCACCATAGAGGAATACTTTCAGCAGGATAATGCCTCCTATTATACAACTAACATTGACCCCAGATGTTTTACAGAGCTTGTAAAAGACTTGCTTAGATAGTTTGCTCAATCACTAGATTTCAATTCAATGGAGAATTTGCGGAATGAGATCAAACAGGGCACCTAGCAACTAGATGACCATTCTGATTATTGTTTCACCCAATCTGAAAACATTGGAAAGTGTAATTCATTGGATATGGTCTCAAATGTTTCATACCACCTTCTAACAATTCGTAGAATTCATGTCAAGAAGAATCCAAACATTATTAAGGGATAAAAGTAGCCTAATATATTGAAAAGGTGGTCATAATAATTTGACCACTCAATGTATATTCTAATGTTAAATATATGATTGTTTATTAACATCGCACTTTGAGGCAACAAGAAGACTACTGGTGATGTTTCTCGTTATTTTGGCTTGTGTTTTGGTCCTCGTTAGTTTGTACATGGCAAGTGATGAGGATGACACCTAAGCTACAACCTCCATCGCGAAACATCTACATCACACTAATGTGATAATTTTGAGTTTTCACAGATGTAATATGCATCAGCCATTCTGCACGATGAGTCCCTATAAACCCCAGGACTTGATCTCACGACTCAGCAGAAATTACGCCGACTATGATTTCACGCCACATACTACTCGGCAGCCATTACTACACCCATTATTAAATTAATATCTATAAGAATTACAGTGAGGAATCGCAACAATCATCCCGTGATCTTTCGAAACAATTAACTACCAGATTTACTAAGATTTACGATTTTTGTTGACATTGAAAAAGTAAATATAGTTTTTGAAATGAAATAAGCAAGACATTATCAGTTATGTCAGCAACTGGATTTATGCTTGTTTTATGAGCTATTAATTCTTGTAAAAGTTGTATTTATCTTCTTATCTTTAGATGTACATAATCAGTTCTGTGAAAAATATTCAACAGACTCAAATTAATGTTGAGGATATCATTAAACATTGAATTAGTAGTGGTTTTTAAAAAAAGAAGCTCAAAAATTTTTCGGTATTCTCTCGTTATTCGTTATTCAAAATTAACAAACAATATCAGCCTGAAGACTTTTCAGGAGCTAAATTGGTTAAGAAATATATATTTTCAAAAATAAATGTTTCTTTATTATGCTTGAAAGGGATTCAGCACTAAAAGTAATTAGACTGTGGGATGACATCATTTAAAAACTTTGCGATTTTAACCTGGGGTGGAAACTAAATTATAATATGCAATATGTTAGCTTTTTCTGTTTCATTTATTTATTTTGTTGTTATTTTGTTTTTGTTAGTGAGTCCATATTTATTTTCAAATCAAGTTTGTGAAAATGTCATGAAATGAAATTAATTGTCCCTTTTAGTTACACATAAATACAGTGCTGTGCAAAACTTGAGCAACAAGTGCTGTTTTTGACGTAATTCCGCGAGAAATCGTCTGAGAGACATAAAATTCAAAAGTGAGAGACATCTTTTTGGCCTTAAATGATGACAAAAGTATAATTGTACAATAAAGAATAAAATGCTTATTGCATGGAATGAAACAAAAAAAAAGACTTTCTTGAACTCATATTATCGTTGACACAGGATAATCTGTCCAAGGAGGAACAACAATCAGATGTTTCTCAATATGGGTACGACCTCCCTTCACTGAATATTGCTTCGCACCGTCTCTCCATACTTAGCACTAGATTGTACTACAATTCTTGTGGTAAGAGTGCCCATTCCTCAATCAGCATCTGTTTCAGTAATTTGGTGTTCCCTGGAGGATGTAATCGTGCCGCAAGGCGTCTTCCCAAAGAATCACATACATATTCTATAGAATTTCAAATAGGGGAGAACGCTATCCAATCCATTCGAGTTATATGTTCCCTTTCCAGTGGCTGCTCAACATCACTAGTCTGGTGTGTCCATGCACTGCTATCCATAAAACCGATGTCTAGTCCAAAAACACTTTGGAACAGACGCACATAGGGAAGGATCCCCATGTGCGTCTCCTTACAAATGAAATCTCCAGTTACTGAACCTCTATCGAAAACATGGAGTTTAGACAGCCCGTTCAACATAATGCCTCTCCAGATGTCAATTCCAGGACAACCGTAACAGTCTTTTCTCTTGATGTTAATGCAATAAAATGCTCAACAATGACACTTGCTGACTTGTATCAGGCTCTTTTTATTGCAGGACTTTCGGTCCTCTCCTACAGTTGTTTTCCTAGGGTGACGAACACCAACCCTTCTAGTCTAGGGTTTGGAAGGCTTTCCAAGCACGGGAAACCACAGTTTTGTTGAATCCAAACTCTTCAGCTACACTGTTCAACTCCTCCAAATTTCCGATCATTCTTTTAAGTGTGAATTTGTCCAGGTGATTTCTTCAATCCGCATTTTACGAAAGAACTCACTTGCACGTGCAACGAATGTTTTTAATTTAGCCTCTGTTTTTCCTGGTATTGTAGTACTGAGCTTCACACACCAACAGAAGACGTTTTGAGTACACTCACGTCGTCTACGACGTTTTGTTCCCGACATTTCCATACGCATCACCTTTCTACTGAATTGTGTGTTCATTGAACTGATCGCAAACCCCCTTTTCTGCAATTTCACAGCTATCTGCTTAAACTTTACATTTTTGGTTAAGTTTTGCACACCGGAGTATATTTGTACATTTCTGCATTTTGCTTATTATGAATGATGAAGAATTAAACTGAGTACATTAACATAAAAATTCCTATTTCGGTAAAAAGTCTGTATTTCTACGATTTTTGGAATTTACAGAATCTTCGTCCTTAGTTGAACTTTAAAAAAAATACTGAACCGAAGATTAAATAGTTGTTTCCCAAACAACGATGAGAATCTTTATTGTGTTGTTAACCTAAGTTTATATGAGTGTGAATAATATATGTATTTGGAGGAAACTGTTTAATATGCAAACGAACCATTTGTTTTGTTTCTGCACTCGCAAACTCTCTTACCTCACACTATTTTTCTAACGTTAACTGAAATTCGAAATGAAACAACTCTAATGAATAACCACCATCGCTTAGATAAATAAAAGAGATCGTGAGTCATTGGAATAAAATCAAAGTACTGTCATGGGCAGATTGCATAAATGTAATACCTGGCATCCGATCTTCCATTCAACATTTATCGAATTGGCCATCTATCGGTGACAGCACCATCAGGAGTATTCTGCAGCTTTCAGATCGGCACCCTATCCATCTACAATGGGTCCCTTCTCATGTAGGCCTGCCTGAGAACGAAGAAGCGGATGATCTTGCGAAAGCAGCGGCCAGTGATCCTGTGGACCCGGAAGACCACATGGTCCTTACGGCAACCGAGATCTACTCCAGGGCTAAAGAATCGATATTTAGAATCTGGGTTGTCCCTCCTGCACACCCATGGTATTTTAAAAAGACATCCTGGATCCGCCATATCTTTCAAGGGTTCCAGATCGTATCAGATGGCATTCTCGCGATTTTCGACTGGTCACCTGAAGTGCATGAATTTTGAAGGTGGTAAAAGAAGCTACCCAATTTGCACCAAATGTGAAATCAGTCCTTTTTCTCCCCAGCACATTCTGCAATGTGTGGGGTTTTCATGTGAGGAGGCTGTTGCTTCTCCCTGCTGTTCTTAGACTTTTTGAAGATAAATGGACTCATGGGGATTAGTCCCACCACCACCAATACCTGGCATTGCTTATAACTCAAGAAGATAATTTAATGAAATCGAATCCATTGTTGGAACATCTTAGTTCGAAAACTATAATATCTGTAAAGATTGTTTCTTTAACTACTCATTTGTCTCGTGATCCCCAGTTTCAAGAACTATTATTTCTTGAAAGAAATAATAACGCTTGAAGCTTAAGTTTTTCTTTTTGGCTTTTTCTTTCGTTCTTTCCCCCTCTTATTTGTGCGTATAAATGATAAGTTAACATCTGTACTACAGCAGATTACATATACTACATTTCGTGACTGTTCTCTTCATTGATGAGATCTTATTCTTGTCATACCTTAATCTGCAAGGAGCCGAGAACCCGTTGCATGTCCTCCCACATCCCAGAAAATAATTGACATGACAATGGAAATTTGATGGATTTGGAAACCTGTATGTTTTTAATAGACACCTGTGATTACAGTGAGGTAGAGGAAAGAAATTTTAAACCCATATTCTCACATTTTCAGAAAGTACATTTGACCCTGATTACATTTTCATGGATGGCATGGATTTCATGGATGATTCGTGCGTTCTAGGAATTTAAAAAAAGTGTGGATATTTGGCAGATGAATTGGCTATCCAGATCTTTAGACATTAACCCCATGAAGGATATTTAAAATGTTCTTTGAAGGACAGTTGAAAGCAAAGATCCAGGACCTAAAATCAGCACGACTGAAAAAGTAAGTCCGATTGCCTCCTGTTTCAAACTACCTGGTTTCCAGCATTAATTCACGATCTTAAAACTGGATAACCATGAAAGATGGTAATAATTCCTCTACCCAATATGTTTGTGTGTATTCCATCTTTCAAACTTTCCTTTAGTTTTAACTGTTCAGATTAGTCACACAACGATCATACGTGCGTTGAATGGTACCTTTGTTGCATTACATCAACTTATGTCTGTCTAAACCTGTTCCAATAGTACATTTGGAGAAATTCCCCCAAAAGTGAAAATGTACTTAATTTTAAACATCACAGGGCATTTTAAATTAATTTCCCATTGTTGCTGTAGTGATGATGATCTAGACCTTTTTGCAATTTCATCAAAAACACTCCCTTTTAACACAAAACTCTACACTTATCAGTTTAAAGATAATTTTCAAATATCTTTCAAATTTAATGTAACCTTTTAATAAGGTCTTAAATATATAAATCAATAGTACAGTAAATGTGATATTCCTTTTTGAATTTTATATTTTGAATTACCTTAAACACTTTGGAGTTAATCTAAGAAACAAGCGGACTTGACAAACACATCTAAAATAAAATTATGCAATGCAAATTATAGTTTTTTTTGCAGCATTTTATATTCCTTTGTAATATTTAATTTCAGTTTTGTAAATACATAATATTGGAACATGATTTTAACAATAAATATATGTTTAGGTATAATCTTAGAACAACTCCGTTTCAACAAGTATTCCCCTATGTGAATACAAAATGAAAGCATCTTTCTCTCACTATAAATCCAAAAATAAATTAAATTAACCTGAAAATTAAAAATGCAAAATAAGTAAGCATCTCTCAACATTTCATGAAAAGTACTGAACAATCCAAAGAGCCCTTCAGAAGTATTGTGTTCCCAAAACTTCCCTCTACGAAATAAAACAAGCTTGTGAAATTCAAGAGCTGAATCAATATCGTTACAGTAAGTGTAAGATCGATTTAATTTGTTCTTATCATTAACGAGGAAAAAAAGCATTAAAATATAAATTTATGGGCGCATTTTAAGTACCATTTGATAGAGCATCCGGGACTGCGTAATCCCATAATTACTCAAACGAGCTTTAAAGTGTTCGTCCTCATTAAATTGGAAAACATGGTAGAACCTTAGAAAGCATTAAGAGAGTTGATGTCATATATAAATTAAGTCATCCAAGAGACTTAAGACCATCATTTTTTAATCTTTACATTGATCCTTTTAATCCTGGTTCTTTTGAAAAAGTTAGAAATTTAGAGCTGTCTCGCATAAGTGTAAAACAAGAAATGTTTTTCAAGTAAAATTTCTTGTCTAACATTTACAATGTTTGTGACGTTAAAAAAAAGGAAGGAATATAAGTTTCGATATAGCTGTAAATTTTAATGACTTTACTTTAGAAACTGGATAAAAACCTTTTTCTTGAGTATTTTAGATAAATAATGCATTTATGTTATAATATGAGGTTGAGTAAAGGTTATTTCTTTTTCAATATCTACTAAAACGAATAATAACGAGGTAATTTGAAAAAATATTGGAAGTACTTCTTTTTCTATTTGGGAAGATATGAAGGTGTTCAAGCACTAAAATTAAATTTTGGATTTTACGGTGTTCTTAATCAATTGGAAAAAAATGGAGAAAGGGAAAAAATCTAATCAAAGTTAAACAATAGTGAAATATACAAATCATATTAATGACTTTGTGTTATACACCAATGGTTCTATAATTGGGTAAGATAAACGTCAAAATATTAAACAAAAATCCCACTTTAGAAGGAAACCTAGTGTTATTGCCCATTAGAACACCATTATTGAAATGTATTTTATATATATAACCCAACTGTTCTATTCGTATTTACTCCACGTTTCGATTCAATTTGACCCGATTAAGAAAACTAACCTTTCTTGTAGTACATGACAGGAGCCATTTAATAAATGGCTCAAATAATAGTAATGTAGAGAGGTTTTAAAACTGATCTAAAAATATAAAGCATCTATAAAAATAACAGAAAAATATTCAAAATTTCTTTTTTTTTTTGTTGACAATTTTTGAACAATAATATCTTACATAAAATTTGCAAATATAATTCTTACAACTGTTGCAAAACATATTAGTTTTGCTGTCATTGCTTAATGAACAGAGCTTCCCTCTTGCACATTTGACTCACAATGAATTATTCTCAGCAGTTTTACGGGTACGTTTTCACTTTTTTCTGTATTCATGTTTCACAATTATTATTGAGTTCTTGCTTCATGACAGGTGTGACCTTGATTCAATATGAGAAAAATTAGTAATTTTTACAGTTCTTCCAAAAACAGCCTTCGTTTAGCTAACTTGTTTTCATTCCATTTTCTATGTGTGGAAAACCATAGAACAAGTGCTTTGTATGCAGAAGCATCAAGCACATTATAGAATACTATCATGGGCCAACGATGTTTTTTACAAGCGTATGTGAAAAGTTAATAAAGACTATCCACAGCCCTTTTAGTTGAATTGTAATCTAAGATCATTGATGGTTTTTTTTCAGATCTGTTGCTAGCTTCTTTGTCGGGATGCAAAGTACTCAATAAGAATGTCATTCTTGTACTTTTTTTTGGACGTAATTTATAACTGGCGTGTCTTTTGTAAAATAAAATAATGAGCTGTGAATTTCTTTGTTTGGGCATTTCTGCAGGAAGTTCTGATTTTTTTTCTAGTAGTATCACGCATAACCATTTTGCGTTTTGTAAAAGGTTGTCCTAAGTTGTACGATGTGACAAAAATTATCACATGTTATACTGTACCCCTAATACTTATAAGAAAGATCGTACACTATTCGCATTCCCTGAATTTTCTCTGGATTTGACCTTTGTTCTTTTCCAGTGTAGACTTTTGTTTTCAGTACATACGAAGTTTTACATAAATTCCATATTTTGATCCCATTATTAGATGGCTTATTTGATATATAATGTTTGTGGAAAGATATCGACCACTAAATCCTACGTATAATCTAGAGCAGGGGTCGGCAACCTATGGCACGCGTGCCAAATGTAACACGCGAAGGAATTCTTAGTGGCACGCCACCACTCTTTCTACAAAATAATAAGATAAAGCTAAATCGCTCTGTCTCTCCTTTCAACCCTAACACATTTTTATATAAAAGTTTTATTTCTTACTTTCAGTTCTTTGCCATAAAACGATTCTGTTGAATCAGCTTGCATGTAGTTTGTGTGCTTTATGTAAAAGAAAACATATTTTGTGTGTTTAAATGTTACTTATTATTAGTGTAAAATATTTAACGCAAATAAAAACTATTGTGTAATACTTGTACAATGAAGTATCATTCATTACTGTGCAGTGAATAAAAAAAAGAAAGTAGTTCATCCTTTACCCACCAAAAGCTTCCGCATCGATGGAAGAAAAAAACAAATACCTTAGGTATATAAATCAAAATTCTGCTTAACAAAAGTTTTTGCAGAGGAAATATGATAAACACAAAAATTGTTATTCTATCAACATATTTAATTTAGATTGAAAATGAATTTGGTGAAAAAGCTGCTCGTGGGCTAATTAGGTACGGGGAGGGAATCTAATTTCATAACAAATACCCTTTTAAATATATATTAAGAGCAACTACAGTTTTTTGAGTGATGTGTGTGTGCTTAAGAAATCATACAATTATTTTATTTTATACTTTTGGAGTGGATCAAGCTAATAGAAATAAATATATATTAGATCACTATTTTTTTTCATATTCTTCTAATGTTCTTGATTAGACGTGCCAATATACGAATATTCAGTCGAAAATTAAATATAGTTTGATGCACGTCGTGATTTTTAGGTTACTTATAATTTTGTCACGTTGTTAATTTCATTGTGAAAAAACTTGTATTGTTTTGTATAATTATTGCGACATTTCATAGTTAGATATTGAATCAAATGGCGAGTAAAAAAAAAGAAACGAGTCTTACAGTGGTTGTATATGATGTTTAACACCTGACATGTTATAGTGGTAAATATGCAATAGTAACTTAAACCCTGAAAAAAATGAATCGGGCATGATTGGAAATAATTTTCTGTCGAATAATTATATATTTAATGAAAATTTTATTTATTAACACAAGGAGTAATGTAATTTTTTGTCAAAAATAATTATTCTTGTTCAATATGTGGAAGAGCGGAGACAACAGACTTATGATAGTTAAAATATGACCCATATACTTGTGATTTCAAAATATTTAAAGACCGTTGAAAATCAGTGTCAATAACAGTACCACTGTTGGTTGTCGAAACATTTCGATTTGTGTTCATTTCGAGCTTGAGTTCATCATTCACAAGAGCTATGAGCAGCTCAGGTTCTGGAAAACTGAAGTTAACGTTAAAATCACCACTCAAAATCTTTGGAAGCGAGTGATCGTTTTTTTTAAAGAGCAGAACCACCTTCGGTATGTGGTAAAAATACAAAATGAAGGAAATCTTTAATTTTTTTTAACCATATGATTAAGAGAAATGTATACGACCACCGAAATCATTGTTTGTCCATTTTCAAATAAGCATTCTGCCACATATATGTCCCTAATATCTTGACTAACAATACCCAGTCCATTTGTTTGACAATAAGTAATGTCCATGTGAAGAGTGGTGTGAAGTGGATTTAGTGTCAAGAAAACAAAATCGAGTTTTTGTATTCGAATCTTTTGAAATGCTAAATTTAACAATATAAAAAAGGCTGGCGGCTTGATGGCTACTAGAGTTGGACTCCAATGCGAGGGTAGAGAAGAGACACCACCAAGCGCACTGATTGGTCAAATCAAATACCGCGCGCTTCCCCGACTTCCTGTTACACATTTCCGTCACTTTTCACGAAATCACTCCTACAAATATCCAGAAACCGAGAGAAAAGATGTTACACATCAAAAAGAAAACTGGGTGTTCACGGTTCTTGGATGAACGAATTTGGATTCGTTCACGATTCGTTGATTTAATTTGGATTCGTTCAACAAAAATATCGCGCTATATGCATGCCATGTCGAGAAAGTGTTTATATGTCGTATGTCAAGTGTACAAAGACATTTTCAAACGAAACGCCAGGTTACATTTACTTATTCTAATGAGAAATGTGAAGTTTTAGAAAGAACTGTTTCTGGATATAAAAAGGAAATTACATTTTTATGTCAAACAATTCCCGTTTTAGTTCCACCTATCTATGTGAGCAAATTTTTTCTCATGAAATACAAGTATATTTTGAGTCCAAAGAAATTGATTAACAGCTGAACATTCAGAATTCTATATCAAATGTAAAGTCACAATTTATACCCCAGATATTGCGACATTAAGTAGGGCTCTGCAAGGTCAATGTTCGCGTTGAAATTTTAATTTCTTATTTCACTATGTTGCATAAACACTTATATTTTATGTTGTTTATTTCTAATTTTATAAATATTTTTAAAAATGCATTATACACGCCCAATTTTATATTTTATTTATATTTAAGAATAGTCATATGCTTTACATTTACTCTTTGTTTTAAAAAAATTCTTAAAATACACATATTTATGTGTTCTGTTTTAAATTTTTATTTATATCGAAGGAATAGTTATGTTTTATGTTGTATATTTTTGTCAATAAATATCTTTAAATTATGCATAATTAACGTCTAAATTCGTACTTTTGACCTCTATTCCCTACCTCTGCATGTATTGCCGTGGGAATCGAATTGTTTCAAATATTTCCAATTGCATGGCACGCTGAAGTTGGTAGGTTGGTTTGGCACGGCACAGCTAAAAGGTTGCCGACCCCTGATCTAGAGTAATGTTTTCATTCGGATTATATAATTTTGGTAGAATTTCTATTCACATTTTTATCTGATGTATCTCGCACTGCAGCTAATTTATCCAATTATATTCTTTCTTGACGACTGTATTTATTATCTAAACGAATAACTCTCGAAATGGTGCAAAATGTTTCGAAAGACATTGTAGCTCGAAAAATATTTCTGACAGTTTCTTTATTTCATAAGCTTTTCGTTGATTCTCCATATGGTTTATAAACACCAGCTAACAATAATAATCCAATATTTGCTTGAAAAATTTTTATTTTCAGTATTTTTCCACTTTTTTCCATAAACCTTTCTTCAATATTAGTCCTTTTTATAATTTTATTTTCGAATTTAGAATTGAAATCTTTTTATGTCTGTTATCTTTGCCGTTGCATATGTTATGACCCCTGGAGTAGTTTTTATAATATTAACAGCTGTTAATTGAGAAGAACTTGACAGAGGATACAACTTCCACTTTACTTCGCGATCTTTGGACTGAATACTCTCTTTATAGTTTATTTGTCGCATATCGGTATCAAAATCGTTTTCAGAACTTCTGGCTCTCAGTTTCATCGCGTATGATTTTCCCTATCGGATACTTCTTGTCTGTCAAAAGCTTCAATTAGCTTAGCTTTATCAGCGTGCCTCAAGTTTATTCGCCCTTTTTCTCTCCCATTCACAGGCACAACTCTGTTACAGTATATCAGAAAGTGAAAAAAGCAGGGGGGGGGACGTTGCAATAAGAGCAAATAGTTTGGCTCCCTGCCGACAGTATCAACTCTTTAGCGCGTTTTTCACGAAGTGTAAAAAAAGCGCTATTAGGACGCAAATTTCGTCCTCGTCTTCGTTCCATAGCAACCGATTTACCTCGGGTTTTCGGCATTTGGTCGCATTTGTGCCCTAGATGAGCCGAATCACATTTAGCTTTAAAATTTTAATTTTTTTTTAAGTATAGTACACACTACTTTCTGTTAGTAAAAAGTTCATTGGTTGCATTATTGTAAAATACAACATGTGAAAAACTCTCTAAAATTACTTGGCCATGCCAATGATTGATATCTTGTTGATTTTACATGCGCTCTCTTGTCATGTGACCAAACACATATGTCAATGAAATGGGTTTCGAAAACGGATAAATTAGAGAAACTATTGTTATTAGTTTGAATTATTCCAAACAAAAGTGAGCATGTATAAATAAAAATAAATCATTTTTTTTTGGATCATACTGACTTAAACAATACATTAGGTATAAATTGAAAAATAATTCCTTTGAAATAAAAACAAACATAAATGCCTCTATGAGTACAAATATATGTTATTTACCAACCAACATATATTTGTTGTTTTCCAAGAAGTTTTATGAAAATATATCTGTACTACATTTTTTATGAACATATAAGTTTTATTTGGGGTCACTTTGACCCGAATCGAAGAGCTGGGATAATTAGGTTTATTTACTGTATTAAATAAGAGGTTTTCAGACAAATATATTTATAAATTACGTAATATATAACAAATGAAATTGTAAATATCCCAAATTTTTCACCGCGCGAATTATTTTTAACTAATTTTTTAAGACTTCAGACTTTAATTCCTGTTTTTTAGTTTTTGATGTTAAAAGCTCATTTTGTATAGGCACTCGTAACACAGAATATTGTTTTAAAAAACTTAGCAAAATTTAAGATTACGAAACATTTCATTTTATTTCATTTGTTTTTGAAAAGTGATCTTAACAGAAAAGTTTTAAAGGTGAAATATGTAAGCAATATAAATGATTTTAATACATAACAATATTCTTTTTTCTCTGTATGAAAAAGCTTTTCGTGATGCTGTAATAAATTTATTACATACTATCTCAACAATGCCAACTGTCAAGATAACTCGCCAAGCTAGCAACCACAAGTTGGCTTGTCTCGTACGCGCTAAATCGGCAACCATGTGTTAGGTTTCCTATACTGTCGCCAATACAATTACGATAGCATATTATTGCAAGTTCTCGCAGAAAAATTTTGCAACGATTGCCAGTACTGGAATAATTGAGTGAGAAGAAAGGCGTTGTCTCATACGGATACTTATTAGCAGTTAACGGACCTAAATACTCTGTGACGGATCCATACGCGTCCTTCATCTACCCTCTTGGGAAATCTTTTGGCTATCAATTGAAAGTAATTACAACCAACCCTTTTGAAGAAGAAACCATGATATGCAGATTAGGTCGGTTATATACATTATAGGTTTTCTAGCTAGTTAAATGGATAAGCGGAGTTATACGCAGATTGAGATATAGAGAATCTAATGATCAGGAGAGATTGCTACGGATCAGGTATTAGTATATTTGATAGTGTGTTTCAAAGATTAGATAGTTGAAGATATTAAAGTGACGATCGGTCACCATAGCTAAATTATAACTCAAATATTTAGATTAGTGAATTGATCCCAAAAAAGGAGGCTCAATATAACAGAAGTTTTCTCATAATTTGCGTCTCTCGTTCTTTATTCTCATATTGCTCTTATTAGAAACATCTCTTATAGTTTGAATTTATAGAATTTTCTCTGTTGATAGTTTGTGAGTTTAACCCCTTCGGGAAGAACGTCACACCCGTGCGCCGGCACGAAACATCGCTAGAAGACGAGTGTCGCGTCCCTTCGTCAGCGTATGTCTTCCTCTCAGGCCTAGCGACTCACTAGTGCGCCAGGGATCTGGAACGTTTTTTAAGCTCCGTTTTTTGGCAATAGATGACATTCTATGTCCATAAGATTTAAGATACAAGGAGATCTGACCTTCTACTCAAAATGAGAGAAATATTACTCACTTACGTGTGGTTTTTGTTTTATAAACATAAGGGGAAAGGAATGTTTTCGAATTGAGTGCTTTACGACTGCTCTTGAAATGAACATGTGGTTTTTGTTTATAGTGAAGATGAGATATTTACTTTCGCTAAAGCATTTGATTTGGGTTTTCAGTCTTGTTTTTTATGGGTAATTAGATCTGGTAGACAAAATTTGTCTTTTTCTTCTTACTTTTTCTTGCAAGGTCGACTTTTACAAATGCTTACAATAAAATGTTTAAAAACTTGTACTTAAGCAAAAAGTAGCTCAAGTGAATAAAGTATATTAAGACGAAATATTTGAAGCATATGCCGTTCGTATAATATATAGAATAATATTGAACAGCGCGTTTATATTTCGGTATTTTTATGGATTTAGTCTTAACTACACAAAACCCTCCGGCCTGTGAGTGACACTCGCGGTATAAACCTCCGGCCCTGGGGGTACGCACGCGTTTGCGTCCTTTGTAGCGAAAGGGTTAATAAATAGTTAAAAAGTATTATGGCGAGTCATCCTTCACTTTCTCACACCTCTAGGCGGGGCTGAGGGTAGACTACGACCCTCATAACTCAACTATAAGAGCTGTAGGTTTAACAAAATCTGATTACTTTACCAATGAAGTGTTGAACGATGCAGCTTCAATAATGAATTCAACTGAAAGGGAGAGCCAAGAACTATTTTTTTACAAAAAGAACAAGTACATAGAACTACGCAATACAGAAGCATATTACAGTTTTACAATCTGAGCAATGAGTATGAACAGAATGGGTCCAACATTAGGTGAACAGGGAGTACCCTCCTCTAGAACTTGTAATTTTTTAAGTGAAAACTTCTTTAGCGGCGTTGGGCACTTTTTGGTAGGGGAAGATCTTATGAGTTCGCGTCACCGACATGCTCTGACTGGCACACGCGCAGTGTGCTGTTCGCCTTGGACACTTTTTGGATGGGTGAAATCTCGTGCGTTCGCGTCACCGACATGCTTATAGCAGTATATCTGTAGCTATACAGCTAACGTATAGTGCTGTGTATATCTTATAAGTGAAATTGAACAGATTTAGTGAAAAGTCCAATGTGTATATACTGTGCATTGCTCCTTACGATTCCGAGAATGGGCAATACATGTTTTTATGGTTGTCGTTTATATTTCGCCTGGAAAATCCATGAGACAGATACAATAATTTTTATTCGAAAATTGGATGATTTATACAAAAGAAGGTTCTGATATACTTGAAAAAATATTTGTCGAAAAATATGACAATCCACCGATGTTTTTAAGTGGATACTTCAATATTAACTTTGCAGATGATAAAAATCTACCACTAATTGAATTTCTAATTAAAACACTTAATTCAAATATGTCCAATGATCGAAAACTCAGTACTACAAAATATGAAATGACGATCGTTGCGGTTTTTACACGCGATACTTAGATAAATTTGAATCAAACATTTTCCTTTTTTACTTTAGTTACCAAAAGCCTATTCTATCTTTTTTAGAACAAAATGAAATAATTGAAAGCGCCAAAAGTCTAAGTATTGTTGAAATGAATGATGACAATGATGCAAACAATTAAAATAATGTTAAAAAAATCAAGTACATTGAACTTTAAGTAAATACAAATACTATCCATAAATAATATGATTGTATATTAATTGTTATTTCAATTGAATTGTATTTATATTTTGTCATGATCTTGTACAGCCCGTAATATATTTGAATAATGAAAAACCATATAAACATGCATTTAGTTGTTGCTCGGAGTGTCAATAGATGTGAAAACCAAATTGATGTTCATAATTTTAATTCAAATATTATGAAATTTCAAATTTTAATACTAAAAGTTCTAAGTTTTCACTTCTGTCGGCAGTCTCTATAACTGCCAATTTTTTTAATTTGGAATTAATATAAGAGCATATTACCCATATATATAAGGCAATTTTTCTCAAAGTCAAGGACAAAAATAAGAATGGGTGTATTATATATTCTGAAATTTAATCTTTAATATGCATTTCAAAATGGTCAACGTTGTGTTTTTTTTTATCCATTAAAATTTAATTTCATGTACCTATTTTATAAAAATTTCCATTATTCTTTCCTTCAAAATCTTTCAATACGATTAAACTAAATTGTTGTTAACTACACTATAGAGCTCCAATATGTCTCTTAAAATATTTATTCAAAAAATATTAAAAAATTTCTGAATATTTAATCACTTTATGTGTGTGTGTTATGAACTTCAAAATATATTAGATTTCCTTTTTTGCAAAGCGAAATATGATATGTTCCACTTGTAAAGGCCATCTTTTTGGAACAAGAAAAATCTGGACATTTTTATCATCTTAAATTGATGATTGATCAAAGTTTGCTCAAAAGAGAGTTACCTATAAATATTTTATGAAATAATATTTAAAGGGAGAAAAAAACGTTGAAGATGCGGAATGCTGAGCTAAGAATATTTGATGAGTGCATTTCAAACGAATATTTTTCCCTATTCAAATTTTGCCAGAAACTTCTCGAAAACTTTTTTGATCCATCATTTTTTTGACGTTAGGAGAAAGTAATGTCTGTCAAACGGTAGCGAACTTGTTCTGATGGAGAAAGTTTTCTTTCTCATATTTTCTGTTCAGAAATATAATTCCATTCACAAACCAAATTTACTCCATAAAAAGTCAAATCAAAGCATAATATGATTATTTTGCATAACTTAGTAAGTAAACGATATTTAAGAATTTTTTGCCAAAAAAACTAAAGGCTTTAGATTGTGTATAAAGCATTTGACTTTTACTGAAGCATGCTCATTTTCTGCATTCTACTTTAAAGCATAAGGAATAGCCAATACCAGTCATAGCATATAGCCTCGAATAAATTGAAAAATATGATAAAAAAAGAATAATATATTAAGAACTCTTCGTATAAAGGTTCAGAGACTAAACCTAAAATGTGTTTGAACTAGTAAAATCTAGAATGTAGACATAAAGAACAGATTAAAAATATATGTCAAAAGTCATTTAGTTTTCAATATTTAAGTCCCGTGACTATGACATATTACCATGGTTACGAAATAGAAATTTTTGGATAAATTGAATATAATTCCGAGAAATTTATAAATAATACTCAAAGCCTGTATACGTGATCAGAGAGGCAAAATTATGGTTCGTGGCATTTTTAAAAACCTCAATAAAATACGAATTTTCTGAAGGCAATTAATTTTTGTCAGTATATTTTTAATTAATAATACAACACTCAAAAAATTGATAATTCTGTGCCTGCAGTATGTCTACAATTGCTGCAATTTTTTTCATCTTTGTTCATTAAATACTCTTAAAAAAATTCAATTTTTCTATGTATTAGTTAACTTAAAATTTAGATAAACAACTTCGAGTAAAATTGTAAGCATATCTCAATTTCAAAACCCTTCGTACATAATAAAATCAAATAAAGGACATACGCGACAAATGTTATTTAATTTAATGTAAAAATATATTCGTGACTGATAATTTATTTCAATGAGTATTATATCTCTTAATTTATTAATTAATAATTTATTTTTCATAAATTTCATTGCAAGCAATTATGATTTACCTTAATTTTTTTAAGAAATAAAAAAATTTCGAAAGAAATATTGAGGCTTCTTTTTTAAACTAAAATTTTGACAAATAGACTTGTGACAGAAAGCATCAGAGCATATGTATATAAATAACGATCGCATTTACTTGAAATCAGAAAAATATCTTCAACTCTAAACTTTATCCATGACTTAAGCCAGTGCTTCTCAAACTGTCAATATATTTGGAACCCAACATTTAACCATAACTTTCAATGGAACCCCCCTCCCCTTTTCCATACAATGTATTGGATTCAATACTACTATACTTTGATACTAAAGCTTCAATACGACTTTTTCTTAAGTTTCACCGGCGTATATAAAAGTCTCTCTCAGCCAAAGCGTTAATTACCCCTGGACGTAAATATACGTCTTTTCGAAGTACGAACATTGTTGTGCACTGCTATCCATAAAATTATTCAGGATACTTCGGAATGTAATAAATGGAAATTGACAGTGATTGTGAAGGATTTAATTAAACTTGTTCTTAACTTAGTATTGTTAAATTAATTATAAATTATATTGTACAGTACTGATACATTTATAAATGTATTACATTAGTGCAAATGTTAATTTTATTTTTTATTATGTCAGAAATGTTTTGTTTGTTTACTTTCAGTAAATGAATAATTTTTTTAAGTATAATCTTTTGTTTTTAATTTTTGAATATGCCGCGTTGCCCCCGTAAAGTTATCACAGTTTAAAAAACGTTGGCTTAAGAAGAGATGCTTAACAAAACTGCTGTTATACATGCATGCAGATATGTTGTTAATTCTTAAACCTTTATTCGATTTTCAGGAAAATTAATATTTCTAAGTATTGAGATTGGATCTTTTATTTTTTGAATTTATAATGCATAGCAATATTTTTTTTTCATTTCATAAATACCTTTATTTTTCAACAATACTGTGGAAAATTTCGTAATACAAATAAATAATATGAAAAAATAACATTTTAAACAGAATTAAACATAAAAATTAAATAAATAATATAGCTCCTGTTAACTCTAATAACATTCTTCCTTGATTAGTATTATTAGAAGTTTACATGCACGTAACACTATTTTCTCTATAGATAGCATGTCTTCAAAATTCAACATTCTTAAACCCGATATGAAAAGAGTTTTTGAAACTGTAACACTTATATACGTATAATTTTCAGACAAAATGTAAAATAAGCACAAACATAATATTGAAGAGATTAACAAGAAAGGCAAGTTACTGATATTTTAAAATTTTATATGAGCCAAAATATTAATGAACTTTGCACGCGCCCCACTTTTCTAGCTATTTGAAGAATTCTTCAAAAATCGAGTTTTAATAAGTTACTTTCGACATTATTAATATAGAAAGGGGAAAATAAATTTATTTCCTCCCTCATGAAAAACTCGTCTTTTAATCCTATTTTTGCTTAAATTTGTTGTCTATATCTCAGTCTAGGTATTTAGCTATGCTGAAAAGTTTTTATTAACAACTATGTTACTTCAACTACAGTAAACAACAGAAGACTCCAAGCGCCAAGGCAGTAATTGCAAATGTTACGTACATAAAAGAAACAGTAAATTTTCCTAATACCTATAAAAAGAAAACATTTCCGTGGAAATTTAGAAGCTTAGTATTAAAAGGATCATTTTAAGAAAAAATGTCGTTACCATAAACAACATTCCAGAAAACATTTTAGGATTCGAAACATTGTTTTTTGTACTTCACTTAACTACTTGTGAAAACAATGTTGATATACATTCGTTTCATCCATAAACAAAAATTTAAGGCAAGTTGGGTTTCGCGATTATTGACCCGTTTATCAAAGTTTTAAAGCGACAAAAAAGTATTTATGTTCAATTTGGGAAAAAGCGGGCTTTTTGTGAAATGAAAGTTCATCAAATCCTTTCGTATCTCTTGAGCTGGTAGAAAGAGATACAATGTCTAAACTCAGCAATCAGACATTTTGTACCACTTGAAGTAATGTTTAGCTCAGGCATAGAAAACTATTTTATTTCAATGTTTGCAATGTATTTTGACATTTAACTAACATTTATTTTCTGCCCAAAATGTTTCAAAAAGCGGGACATTTTTCATATCATATAAATAAGTATAATAATTACTAGAACAAGAAAATAGTGCAATTTAATTTTAATTTTCAATTTTACACTATTTTTTATTTTAAAAATGGAGAACACACAAAAGCTCGTACGTGTTTGTTTTTTATAAGTAAACACTTCAAGCTATGAAGACTGTTTCATATACTATACTGTTCGAATTAATTGGGATAAACATATTTTTCTTGTCTGAGTTGGAATGTGATTGCCAGTGTTGTCCAGGAATATCACAAATCAATTATATATGCCTAGAAATAGTGTGACGGATCGACTTTTACTATAATTTACTTGTTTGATTGGTTGGTTCTAGTGTATCAGTAGCTGAGTTGTAGGCCTTTCACTGTGGCAGCATGTGGTTATATTTTGGCATATTTTGGCAAAAGAAAATGTGAGTGCAAGCGTAAAACTACTCCAAGAACTGATAAAAATCTAATAAAAAATTGCAAAATAAATCCAAGGACAAGACAAAATAAAAACAAGCACAGAACTTCGTAAGGATTTATTATAGTGCTGAACCGAATACTTCAATTGTACGCAAACGCTTCTGGAAGTTGATAATAAGGCAACAAGGTCCTGCCAAAAAATACCGATCTTAGACTGTTAACGACTGACAGAAGGTAATTTTCAGTGATGAAATAAATTTATTTGTGAAGGATGCAAATCAAGTGCAGTAAGATAAAGTGAAGGAGAAACTGTGTGTTACCAGATCATACCCAACAGACTGTAAAACATCCTTCTGAAGAAATGTTTTGAGGTTTTTCACATCAGAGAGCACTGGAAATTTAGTTTCTCTTAAAGGCATGGTAAATTTTGTCAGATACATAGAAATATTGAGTAGTAGGATTGTTAAATATTTGATAACATCTGACGGAACATTTTAACAATACTTGGTTCTTTGTCACATTTCGATATCAGTCCAGACTTTTATGCGGGAAAATAAAACACAAGTGCTTGTTTCGCCTGGTAATTCCCCTGACTGAAATTATTTTGAGAACTTATGGCGTGTTCTCAAAAATCGTTTAGCTAAGATGAATTGCACTACAACAGAACAGCGATAAAAATTGCCATACAAGAGTAGATCCTCGATGATAAAGTCAACAGCATGTGACACTAGTGGCTTGTCACTAGCGGAGTTAATGCCAAAACGTGTTTAAGAGGTTATTTCTGCTAAAAGAGGACATATTTCAGACGAATAAAGATATTTTTCATTCTGCTTAAGATATGTAATGTATAAAAGCCAAGATTTAAGAAAAAAAATCATTTTTCCCGTTTGTTCCAATTGATTCGCACAGTATAGTATCTTAAAAGAATTGCTCTCATACTTGCAAATACATTTCATATTTGGACCTATTTTTCAAACGGATGAGGGTTTTGTGTGTGTCCACATACAAACACACACAATTTAAAGTATGGTGTAATACAATGTCTCACACTACTGCAGCGTGCGCGCGCAGCCGCAACCAGGACAGAAATATATCGGCATATTTTCATGATCTTTTCAATTTTTTTTTCTCGAGCAACAAATTACACAATGTCTAACCCATTTTTGTTCTTCGAAAGTTTTCAAGAATCTAAGTTCCTGACTTCAAAGAAAAGCTCTGGGCTTCAACTCAAGCCAGCCCAGACGAGAAGCATTTCAGTACAATGGACAAACTGCATCTTTTAAAAATACAAGTAGTAAAAATCTCACCTACAACAATTAAAAATACGTGTATATCAAAGATTAAAAGAAGAAAATATCAGTGCCCGTACAGCGTACGGTCAAACCGATTGTGGCTAGCTTTCTTTGACCCTCACGGTGAACGGGTAAACCAGTTAAGGGATTAAAAGTGAAAGTGTATTAAAGTAGACTGAAAAGTTTTTTTTTTTCAGAATTTCAAAACCTACCCATGCGGAAATGATGCTCTCTAAAATAAAGATGAAGGGGAAAATAAAATAAAAACCAATTTTTTATGTTAGTTACTGACACAAAAAAAAATTAAATTAAAGTATTTGAGTTCTTTATAATAAAAAATTGTTTGTTCAAGAAAACGAGTATTATAGTACTTTTTAACATTCATTGCCTTGATAAGACACTTATTAAATAGTTACAAGGAAAAAAACACCAGGTACATTCAGTTTTTATTTAGTATTGATTTTTTCAAAAAACCTGCTGTGGAAAAAGAAAGCTGGGGTTAAGAAATGTTACGATGTGCATTGTATAATACTATTTATATATTACTCACAGTGCTCATTAAACAAAAATCATCGTTTTTGTTTACTTATATTAAAGAAAAATAATTTCATTTTGAGTCTAGAATTATCTAACCAAACAAAATTTAGTCTTTTTCCCAATTTTTTTCGAAAGTTCAACCCTTTTAAGGCAATATTAAAAAGGTTTTGAAAACATTTTATTATAAGTTTTTTTTTCTAATCACCATACCATAGAAAAATTTTTCACAAAAGACGGGGGGGGGTTATGGTTAAAAATAATTTTTTTTATCCATAGAACATCGATTCAGTCTAATGTATATATTTACGTAGTCTTTGATTCTTTATCTTCATCGAGGCTAGGACTTTTATCAATTAAGCTATTGAAAGCAGAAATAACTTTTGAAATTTTTACCAAGAGTGCAATTCGAGAAATGAGCTTAATTTTATAAAGAATAGACAGATTTTTATTTGAGATTGATCGAATTAAATATTTTGAGAATTAAATATTTTCACAACCGTTAGAAAAACTTAATTGTTATTTCAACAGATTTGTCTACATAAAAAAAAAAGAATTTTATTACATCTTCCTTTTTATTACGAATTTTTTGTAATCTTCAATTGAATACCGAAGAATAACACTCTTTAAATTACAAATTAATCTTACTTAAAATTAAGATTTCTCATTCTTCTTATACAGAAATAGATCATGTCAAAAGAACTTATATATTTTTTTAGATTTAGAATGCATAAAATTTTTTGGCTTTTTCTATTGTCAAATACGAAAGTTATTACTGTCAGTTGCTGAGAGGAAAGAAAAAAAATTCATATCTAATAGAAATATCTTTTATCTCTTACTTTAAGTAAAGATAAATCTTTTAGATCAGTAAGGCACATAATATGTTCTATAAATAAACATCTGACATATAATACCCTCTGCGAAGATCCTAATTCATTTTGTCTGTTAAAACCATCATCTTCCAAACAAGTAAATACTTATGCATCTTTATAATTTTTATTTTGAGAGACATCTGCTTTCTTTCGCAGCTCTTTATGTTATACATTTGTGGAATAAAATGAAACGGGTTCAAATAAATTTTATTATGAAAATATCCGCACTGAAAGTATTAGGTAATGTTCTTGAACTGTCATTTTTCTTTTCTTGTTAGGTATACCTTATTATTTTACTTTGATTTAGACTTGAAGATTGAGAAAAATCAAAAATCTCAAACTTTTCTACTACTATATTTCCCTCTCAAACAGCTAGTTCCGACTAAAAGATTGTAGGGAATTTACTTCATATTACTTTCAATACTTTTTGTTATTTAGAAAAGAATGCTAAGTGTGAGTTCAATTTTTGACTTTCGCCGTTGTCCTTCAATGATACTAAAAATAACTTCAATTTCTGCCTTTTGCTGCTATTAACCATCATTAGAAATGCCTTTATTGGCCTGAATATTCCAAATGGCCAATTTGATATATTTTTAGTAAAAAAAATGTACCAATGAAGTGTTTATTTAATTAATGAAATATACATTTTCTCATGACAATATAGAAATGCTTACTGAGAAGCATATTGTCGATGTTGAAAAGAATATGAAGAAAATATTGGATTGTTTATTATCTGACACGGAATATATTGGAATGTTTATTATTAAGCATTTAAAAGGACATTGAAATGTTTAAAATATACAGAGAGATAGATTATTATCTTGTTGGATTTCTAACCATTTCTAAAGAAATTATTGTGAATCATCTGAACATTGGCGTTTATTAGTAGAAATAACAAGAAGTAACAAAATACAAGGTAAACAAAAAAGTTCTTGCCGTTTGCGCATTTCCATTGAAAGAAGTAAGAATAAGTATGCAAATTCGTGTATGACGTAATTGAGAAACCGTCAGTCGAGAGTAGGAATATCAGTTGTTATACGTGTACAACAGCATTGAATCAGAAGGAGCCAGCACTGGTTAAGAGAAAGGGTGTACTGTTACTGCATGATGTGAGGCCGCATGTCGCGCGGGTGGCCAGGAATACGATACAGCACTTGGTTGGAAGACTTTGTGCCATCCTCCTTACTCACCTGACCTTGCACCATCAGATTACCGCCTCTTCCATTCCCTGGACAATCATCTTTGTGGTAAATCCTTCACCAATGAAGCAGACGTGCGACAAGCTCCCACTGACTTCTTTGCGTCCCCCCCCCCGAGTTTTACCTCAAGGGGATTGAACAACTGGAGACACGTTGGCAGAAGGTGCTGGATGCCGATGGTGATTACTTCGAGGACTAGCAATAAGCTACGCTGTTTTCATGTCATGTTTTATAGGGTCATTAAAAACGGCAGGAACTTTTTGTTTACCCTTGTAAAAACAATTTTTTTTTAACTTTTTGAGAAAGTGAAATATGTATGAAAAAAATTTATAAAAAGGATATTTATATTTAGTTTCTCAAAAATACGTGTAGTAAGTTACCACATATAAACGTAGCACAATTTTAAAGGAAGAATTTTAGTGTGTGAAGTGTATTATTTTACGTTTAATTAAAGCTCAAATTTTGTCCTGATTACCCGTGTTAGAACTCTAAAATCGTTAAAAAAAGAATAATTTGAGACTGTTTTATCTTCAAATTGGAAACAATTTTCCCAAAAATCTCAATTTCACAGTTTCCGTAACTTTGGGCACTGAGGTGCATGAGCAGACGTTCCGGTCAGGTGGTCAATCTGACGTGCCCAGTTTGGGCCCCCTTAGAATCCTGGACCCTCTACAAGGTGCGGAGGTGTGCGTTACGCCACTGGCTGTTTACGAAAAAAAAGAAAAATTAATCAATTTTTTCTTTAAAACATTTTTTTTTCAAAAATTTCAGGAAATGCACTTAGGTTTTCTTTTAAGAGCAATATAGATATATTAGAACAAATCCTTTACAAACTATTAAACAACAAATGATTTCCATTACGACCAATGAAATCATAACGTGATATTTACAGCTTAAAAACTTCACTAACACTAGACACATATTGTTGATATTTTTAAAATGTTTTTAACACACTAAAAAGTGTTATATATCGTTGGGTTCATCGGAAAAATCCCTAAGCTCAAAGATGGCAGTAAGGCAGACCTGGCATGAAAACACATGAATAAAAGAAATTTCAGTTGCTAATGGAAGTAGCAAGAGCTGTTAACTCGAAAGAAAAGAATAGCAACGCAACATGTGGTAACACCTAAAACCGTATGAATCACTGAATTATCATTTCATCGACATTCGTTCACACCCTCCCTTCTTTTTTAAACTCTCGTTTGGAGCCATTTCGTAAAAGAATTCCATGAAATATTTTGTAGGATACTGAATTTAAAACTCGGTACGATGCTTTAAAGTAGTTTTATGAACTAGTAACTTGTGTGGGAGTTGGATTTATTTTTGTTGTGAAAAGTTAAAGGGCGCTTAAAAGTTTTCATAATCCGATTTAGTTTTTGTTCCTGTGTCGGAAGAAAACATCCAAAGGTATTAAATTCTTTTCAAACAAAAGCATATAGAAAGAAAAGTATCGGAAAGAAATATTGTTATAAAAATGTCTCTTTTTATTTTCTTTGAACATTTTATAAGGCTAAAATTGTATTGTAAAAATAAATGAGTTTGAATTCTTGAATTATTATTTAATATGTTTTTTTTAATTAACTGCAAAAATACTTAGCAGATGTTTATTTGTCAATGAAACAAATATAATATTTAAAATGAATGCTATGCTACAAGCAACTGTTTTATTTCTATTGTTTTTAGCCCCTTAACTTGTTTGCCCGTACGCTGCACGGGTAATGATATTTTTCTTTCTTTGATTTGCATATATTTTTTAATTCTCGTAGTGATATTCTTCGCATCAAACTGACCACATGGACAGGACATCTGATCATGCACCTCAATATAGAAGATCATGAAAAGAGAGATGGATGTATTAGGCCTTTGTCCTCAAGGGCTATTAAGTCATTGAGCATAGTTTAATGATGTTATTAGTGCTAATGTTTTTAAGAGATTCAGTTTGTCCGTGGTACAGACATGCTTCTCATCCGAGATTTTCTTTGTGAAGAAGGTGAGAATTTTTCATTGAAGGCAGAAATTTAGATTCTTGAAAATATTCGATAAAGAACAGGGATTGGCAAGGCAATGTGCAATTTGTTGTTTGAGAAGAAAGGAAAATGTGGAAAGATAATCCAAAAAAGCCTATATTATCTCTGTCTCCATTGCAATCTAAGACTTTTAGTCATAGATTATTATCATAGTAGTACACCATGTTTCAAATTGTATACTTATATATATGCACGCACATGAAAAATCATCAGCTGTTTGAAAAAGAGGTGCGAACAAAAAAAAATCTTTTTGAGAGAAATTTTTTTAAGATATATTAAACCTTCTTAACAGCATGCAGGGAGTACTTATAAAAACAAACATTTGGAGTTTTATGTGTTCCACAATTACAAAAATAATTGTGTGAAAAATTTTAAATTGAATATTAAAATAAGATTATTCCCTTTTTGCATTCTGTTAAGTATTATGCTTAGTTATACGTAATAAAGAAATGTAAATTTTTTGGAACATTATGGGCAAACAGTTTACCACTGAAGGGGTTAAAAACCTTATTTCGTTCAACAAGGATTTGATTTAGCTTACGTCGCACTTTGAAGCCACACGATGTCTATTGGCAATGGACCACGTAATTTTGAGTCTTGGTAAAGTGACAAGGATGACACTTGAGTTCAACAACATCGGCCACGTGTGCTTGACCATGACCACTCGGCTACCGCGGTTACTCATCTAACATGGAAGACATATTTTATACGATGCGCATATTTTTATTAGAGACTGAGAAAAAATGTGGGGAGTAAATGACGGAAGGATCAGCCCACTCAAGGACGGAAGAACTAGCCCCAAGAACTAGCCCTTTTAGCGAGAGGGCGAAACAGGACAGTTAGTGTCGAATGGCAACAAGTAGTAGAAGTAAGAGAAAAAAAGGCGGAACGAGAACGTCGGAATGTATAGTTTAAAGAATTTAAATGTTTTTTAGTGTTTCTAAAAAGTATACTGTAAACTAGGTATGAGAAAATAATAAACCAATTGTTGTTGTTGTCGTGTATGACAAAGTGCAAAGGTTAAGGTGCTAGATGGTAAGCCTCGGAGTACTTGATTGTTGGGGTTTTGATCAGAAATGCTAGGTCTCCTCCAGTGCTTATCATTCGGTCTCACCGAACTGTAAGCCCTGTATATCCCTTGATCTTGAGATTCAAACTCGGATTGAGTTTAATCTCCTGAAGACAAGCAACATGAACATTGTTGTCATGGAGGAGACAGGATAGTTCGTCGATTTTCATCTGCATTCCATTAATGTTGAGTTGAAGAATATTCAGTGTCCTCGTAGCATACTTCTCGGAGTGTTCCCGGACATCAGTACACAACGCCGGCTACCCCGGACGCGATAGCATTATTAATATCACAATATATTGCACTTGTCATAATTGAGGGTTGCTAGACCCCCGAGAGGTTGGACTTCTAATCATTTTAGTCACCTTTTAAGACATGCATGAACTTACGTTTGGGACTATTCTACTCCGACCACCACCAGGGGGAATAAACCAATTGTGGTTTAGAAGTGCCTCTTTATTGGGAAGATAACTCTACTCTACCATATCCCCACAATGTTACAGGGGCTTGACTTGAAACAATGTATAGCTTTAATTGTGTTCAGAGTTCAAAACATCAAATACCCATTAAACAAAATTAGAACTCGACTAGTCTTGAGTACTTATTCTTCGCCTGTAACAGACGAAATAAAAACACACCTACTGATTTTAATGTAAGAAATTTATTTTTAATAATTCAACTCAAGATTTGCAAAAATATTAAGTGATAAAGAACTAATTCTGTGATCTCTGCTCTCATGAGACTCGAGCCGATACTTAATACAAAAGAAGAATTAATAGCCATTATATGATTTTCAAAAATAAGTACTTATCCAACTTATTTATTTGTTAACTTAGCCTAAATAATTAGCCTAAAACAAACTCTATAGTGCAAATATAAATAATTAAATTTGACTTATCCGATATCCATAGAACGAGACTGAAGACTCTTGTTATTAACCCGTTGGATACCAGACTGCGCAAATCACAGATTTCTGGGGATACTGACTTGACGTTGTGACGCATATTTCCTTTTTTTCTTTTGACGCGGACTAAAGCGCACGTTAGTTGGTGTTTCGTTTCGTTTTCGAGAAGTTTGTATAACTATTTTTGTTGTTTATTTTTACATTTTCTTGCCAGTATAGCATCATCGCTGGATTTCAATGAAAGTAACACTGAATGAGAATGTTTAATGGAAATTTAAGAATATACCAGTGACTCTGATACGAATTTATCTATTTGTGATGAAGAAGATGAAAAAGGTAGTAAAAAGACAGTACATTTATGGAACGCATGTGGGAAAGCTTTTTGTTCCAAGGAACATTTCGAGCAATAACACAAAAACTTGTAATTTAAAAATTCTAATTTTCCTATTTTTTCATTTTTTGAAACGCAGACATTTTGTAATTTTATACATTCCCAATTGAAAAAAATTCCTTGTAATGTTTCCTCTGCTGGTTACACTGACTGTACACCAAAATAAGCTATGAATCCACAAGAAGTTACAGTGGGATTTTGCCCTATACGTAGCATGTATCCACTAGTGGATACATAGTAGTTAATACAAATTCCCTTGGAAAGCCTAAACCAAGTCCATTTGACCTTTCCCATGAGAATCTCACAAACCAGATCTTGATCTCCAAATAACTGTCCCAGGGAAATGCACCAGCAGTCCAGAAGATGAGCAGAAGAAGCAAGGACAGATAAAGAAAAACTTAACCCCCTGCGCAAAGGTCATACCACGCAGGTGACCGCTTCTAAAGCTCTCCAGTGCCGTCTGAACAGCCCTGGATCTCCTGCATTGTAGAGAAAGGCCAGGACTCTCTTAGCTGCGTACCAGTGATGAGCAGGAGGGTTTTCAGACTCCTCTTAGCTCTGTGGAGGGAATGAATTTCAGAATGAGGGACTGGGGCTAGGGAGATCACAACCCCTGCCCTCCAGCGTATATCAGCTGCCACGTTCCCGGCATACCCACATGCAACGGTACCCACTGGAGACACACTTCTTTCATCTGACCAAGCCTAGCCAATTTGGATATAATATCTAGACCAGTAGAATTTTTACATGATAAGGGGTTAACCTAAATGAGACAACATAACGACTCAAAATGATGTTTCCGATTTGTCTCGTCTCCAAGTGAAACTTAAACTTCCCAACAATAATTCACTAGATCCAAAATCTCTTAAGAGTTTGCTCTATAACCTGAAAAAATTGCTTTTCTTCTCTTCCTGCCTGTATTTAAGATCATTTTATATAAAACTACTCCTTTGTATATTATGTTTCCTTTGTATAAGAAGGTTGTACACTTAGTAAAAGGCATTCAAAAACCTTTAAGGCCGTTTTCGCGTAGTGTTACTGAATGGCACACCAGTTATAAAAGTATACTCCAACATTAATATTATATTATAGATCCACTATCTTGCCGAGAGAAGAATAGTTTAGCATTATATTCATCTTTTTTTTATCCATTTTTTTCTGGCACAAAATGTCTTTTGCATTTATTCCCCTATACTTTAAAAAGCCCTGTTGTATAGCTAAATAGTGCGACGTTAATATTCACTCACTCGCACCTATACCTTATTGCAAAATAAGATACCTATTTGTGAGTTAAAATGAAAAATTATTTATTTATGCAATAATATGAAGTTTTAAAAAGGTTGTATTATGAACAGAGAGAGAGAGAGAGATGTATGAATCACAATATTTCAAATTTTCATGAAAATTGAGACATTTTTCAGTCTGAAAATGTGATCCAGTTTAATTCAGTCTCTCGTATATTTGATGTGAAAACAACTATAAAAATTATTATTGCTTTTAAGTGGGGAAACACGCGCGACAGCCCGTTACGAAGTTTACAGAAAATAATATACTTATACCAAAAGTAGCACACACAAAACAAAAAAAAAACGAGTTGCAATCAAACATAGATTCATAATATGGTACATATAATCCACAACAATTTCTATGAGATAAAGTATAGAGGATTTATCCTGTTCAGTTCATGAAACACTATTTTTATTTCATTTATCAGAGTTATATATAACTAAAACCAGCTCTTCATATAAAACTAACAGATACAGTTAATGTCAATTCTCTGAAAAAAAATTTGAAGAGATAAACTCTGGGTAACTGGAAAAATTAAATTCTATAGAACACAATAATATCATATCATATACTAAGTGAAAAAAAGGATATGAGAGTGAATATCATGTGTAATTGTACAATGAACAAAATTCAGAAATTCGTTGCTAAAGATATTTTTGAAACTGAATGTATTTATGAAGGAAAGCTTTTTAAATTAATAAAAAAATTTAGTTTTCTTCTAACTTTCATTTTTGATTTATACTATGCAACATGAAAGTACACACACAGAGTTTTATCAATAAAAATTTATTTATTAATATTTCGCTGTTGAATACCCTATTAAATTGAATAGAATTCGAAATAGACTTCTGACCTAATAAATCCAAATTAATGTAAAGCTTAATTAGCCCTAATCTTTCAGATGCTGAAATTGCAAAACTTATTTATAATTTATTCATTTTATTTTTTCATTCATTTTTTTATTATTATAAATAAATATGGAGTATGTATGTGTGTGCGCACGCATGTGAATGCGAGTATAAAAGTCACACTCTATAGCAAATTGAGGGCTATGCGTGTGCAAAGCAAACCAATAAAAAATACAATGACTGCATTAATGCACTTTCAAAAATTGAGCTTTAACAATAAAATTTACAAGAATTTTAATCTAACATTGTTCTAGAATTTTGGCATAATACACTTAATACATTTTCACTGGTTCAAATAAAAAAAATATAACTTTTAAAACATTAGAAACAAATTTTATCTAACAGAAATGACTTTTTAAAGTACAAAAATTTCAATTATATTTGAGAATTTTCAATATAGTTTACTTAAATAAATTGAATCTAAACTCTTTTTAAGGAATATTAAGCTTTACAACTATAAGAAACAATGCTTTGAATGTATTGAATTATACTACAACATAATAATCAATAAGCATTTGATTTGAGGATCATTTAGCTTATTTATAACAGAATAGTGCATTTATCAAATCATTAAAAATAAATCATATTAAGAACGTATTGAAATAAATAATAATAAATGCCATATCAAAATTTTTTAAATTTCTGCAATTACTATTTACATTCTAATTCGTTTCCTTGCATCACTACTTGAGCCTTTGTTACTTAAAAAACACATTATCATAAGATTCCCATTTCGAAACAATATCATCAACAATAATAAATGTACTCATTTTAAAAAGACTGCTTAAAACGACGGTCGAACGGTTGTCATTACGTCAAAAATCCTTCAAACAAAATATCCAATTTTAAACTTCCATTCATTCTTTGAGGGGAAAAAACATTTCTATTCCCCCATAACCTTCGATATTTTCTTTTACTTGTACGAAATTTATTCATATATATTTATTTTCTTCAAGTTCCGCCATTTCTTCCGCCTATTCTCGAATAACACACGGTATCCACTACTTACGTCATGCCCTAGTTTTCAAGCTGCCGGAATAAAAACATGGGACTCAACACAAAGGAGTCCTACGTCGCCACCGCATTATGTGCCCTATAATCCAAACATGTACTGTGGGGTTGGGGGGTAAATATGGAGGGAGCCCCTCCCCCCGACCGAGATGCGTTCCCATTTTTGGAAAGCTACGAGACGGAGATTAATCATCCAAAATGATACTTCTGCAGCAAAGGAAATCCAGAAGTATAAACTGTAAAGTTGAATGAAATTCATATTAAGATAAATGAAGTTTTGTTTTTGTGTAGTCGGCAGTTGTAGAAGGAAGTTTTTCGCATCTGAATACCCCATGTCCTTTTTGTGTGATGGAATTTTTTTCTAGACCGAATGCATTCTTTTTATTATTCTTTTTAATAAAACAGAAAAAAACTTGACAAAAGAATTCAGTCGATATACACTTCAAACGTATTCTATTTATGATAAGAAGAAAATGAACTTTTTACATGCTTTTTTTTAAATCTTGAATTCAATGTAAAAGTTAGTTTTGAAAATAAGTTGGTTAAATTCATGAGTTAGCTTGAATACATTGAAAATAATGTCTCAAATTTTTGACAAAAAATTTCACCTTGGAATCACAGAAAAGAAAAAATATTTAAAACATTTATTTCTAACCTTTTATATATTATTAAATCTAAGACTAGAATAATTTCCTCTTGTGAAATATTTAACATAACTAGCTTCTACACTTAAATAGTAAACTTTCAAACACACATATATAACTTAAATAAATTAGTTAAAATCAAAACCTGGTGTCTTAAGTACAATTTAAATGAACATTTTGCCGCAATGCTGCAAAAAGTTCTATTAATGGTGCAACTCGAAATTTTGAACCCTGATCATATTCCAATTACTATCATTATACCGTGAGCGCTTTTTCTAAAGACTGCAGCTTATAATATTTCTTTAAACCCTTGGACAATTTTTCTGTCTGGCAGATTCCATTTGGGTGAGGGAGTTAGAGTTTATTAACGTCACACTAAAAAGCGACTCGAGAGGTATTGGCGACAGACCTCGTAGTTTAAACCATAGTCAAGTGACGAAGACGACTCCTGAGTTGGTATCCCCTTCTTCTAACTTTCACACCACGCCAACAGGATGGCTTTTTCACTATACCTTTAACGTAAATCAAACTTTCCGCACGGTGGGCCTTTGTTTTACTCTTACTCGTGACACCCCAGCCCACGAGTTCGTGACCATAATCACTAGGCTACATGTCAATGAGATTTCAACTGTATAAAATTCTCGTGTACTCGGATATGACTGGATTCGTCAGATGTTTTCCATTTAATTTTTTTTCACTACTGTGGATCAGTGAATAATTTCTACTACTCGTTATGTATCCCTTATTTTTAATGTTTTTAAGATGAAAGTGCGTGGTATAGGAATCTCCAATATTGTTACAAGTTCAGAAACTACGAATATGACACCTGATTTGGAATGTCATTCTCCTAACTTTTAAATAACATCACACCATTAGAGAACTTTAAATCTCATTCCCTTTTCAACTGAAGGAATTTCATTATTCTGTTCGTCGTATTTTTTATAGGATCAAGACTTGAATAATAAGAGATACTCCTCACTATCACACAAGACCTCCATAAGAGGACTTAGAAGGCCATTTCTATTTACCGTGATGTAGTCTTGTTAACTTCTTTGTTCTGCCTTTCGTATCTTTGGTGCAATCGCGACGTGAATAATGAAGTTAAGAAGTGCGTGTGTATAACTAATTGGTTATCATAGCGAAATGTGTATATTTGATGTTTTTGCTTCAGAATTTATTTCTTAACTGGAAACATACCAATATGAGCTTCCATGATATTAACTGAAATCATTAAAAGGGTTTATCATGTGTTTTTATTTAGCCCAGATAGAGGTTAGGGAAGCTGATTGCTGTGGCAAGGGCCCGGTTTCGAATCTCGAAAAATACATCGTAACAGATTCTATTCGGATTTTCTATTAATCCTCTTGGGGAAATTATTTTTTAACTGAGATTTCAGTTTAAAAAACACTTTCCGTATAGATGAATTGATTTTATGCAAATGTAAATGCTATTTGAGTGCCAGTCATTGAGTATGCGAGTTAATAGTTAAGCTGAAATCCAAGTGGTAACAAACAGCGACTAGTGGTTGCGCATCTTGAGATTAATAAGCGATGAAAAATCTACCAGGAAGTGGTTAAGCAACAAACCTTGGAGCTGACCTTTCTATCGGGCTTCAAGAAGGATCATACAAAAGGAGCTACCACTCCAGATAAGTAGATAATTTAGCTATCCGATTACAGGTTATAGGATTTCATATTACTCCCAGAGTTGAGTTATAAAGTGTATTTCCTTAAGTGCTAAAGATTAAATAAAATTATTTATTCATATTGATCATATTAGCTTCCACCTCGAACTCTCTGACACCCGCGACCTTCGGGCTGCGACAACATGAATGTATGTTTTTGTAAAGTGACTGGGACACTTAAATATTTGGTAAGTTGAAAGTCATTTCGAAAGAATAGTGGTAAAGGAAAAAGGGGGGAGATCCCCGACCCCCCCCCCCCATCCGGCGTGTTCTCCCTCAATACTGGGGTGGAACGAAGCCAAAACGTGTGCTGTCACCTGCATGTTGTACAAAGCTGTAACCAAAACGACAGACGTAATTAAGCCTCTTGCCACGAGGAAATTCGTAGGCCTCGATTTGACACTGTTGACCGGGTAGTATTAGTAATAACAGCCTTTCTTATAATTCTGAATGGAGCGTATACAAAAGAGATTTGGAAAAGAGAAGCCAAAAAAGAAATGGATATGCACCTTATGACAGTGCTTCTCAAACTTCCGCGACCCAATATTCAATCCTAATTTTCATCGAGCCCCCTTCCATAAAATAACAATGCATTGAATTCAATAATAATATACTTTGACGCTAAAGCCACAAGGCGACTTTAACCTCTTATGGGCCACTATCGTATATAATCGTTTCGCTGAGCTAAAGTATTGTTTCTAGACGTATGTGTATATGTCTTCCCACACACACATAGTACGATATTTTCGTGCTCTGCTATCCATAAAATTATTCCGAAGGCTTTAAAATGCAATAAAAGGGCCTTAATAGTGTTTACGAAGGATTTACTTATTTCATAGGATTTTCTCTTATTTATTCCTTTTCTTCCCCTCCCCCTTCTCCCAAAAAACATCACATACGCGCGTCTACGTGGAAAACGGTGGCATTGGAGAGCGAATCACGTAACTTTTAATCGGCAGTTAAGGGATTAGTTATAAACTGTACAAATTATCAAGATAAGTGTTAATACAAGACCATGAGGTCACTGGTAGTTATCAAACTTGTCTTAACTTAATATTGCTAAATTAATTATAAAATACAATGTACAGTACTGATACATTTATAAGTGTATTATATCTGTGTAAATGTGTATTTTTTGTTATGTTAGAATGTATTTTGTTCATTTACGTTAATAATTTTTTTAAATAATATTTGTTTTCGACTTTTCAATATGCTCGCGCCCCACTCGTAGAGTTATCATGCCCCCGTAGGGAGGGGCGCCCCACAGTTTGAGAAACGCTGCCTTATGAGGAGTATATAAAATATTAGCTTGGTGGCTTAGAGATAGCGTGTCCACTTCGTAAGCCCAAAGTTTTGGATTCGATCTCGGCTGGAGTCGATAGATTTTCAAGATTAGAAAATCGTATGCAAACATGTAAAATATCCTTCAAATACTCTGGTTTTTGACACAATTAAATCATTGCAGTTTGTAGCATCTGACAAGTGGTTGAATTAAAACAATTCAATAGTCCAAATTTGATAGCAAGAGCCACCACTAGATAGTACCCCCCCCCCGGAAATGGCTCTTACATTTAGGGACTTACCGTGTCTGCAAGGCTTAGTTGCTAATATGAAGCCCATTTGAAAAAAAGATACAAGTATATCAATTTACAATAATCTATCACAGGGGTGGCCAACCTTTTTGGGAAGAGTGCCACTATCTGATAAAATAAAAATTCTGCGTGCCGCTTTAAACTTTTCCAACAAACAAAAGATTATAAAAAGGGGAAAAAATTTTACTTATAGACTTATTATGAAATATTGTATGCAAAAAGCACATATTTTATGCAAGTCTATAAGTAATGGGAATTTAAAAATAACACTCTAAATAAGACAAATGTACGAACTTCAGTTTTATTGTTAAATTTTCTTTTCAGTTTCAACTAGGTTAGGTATAAAATAAAAATGAGTAATCGGAAAAATTTAATTCTAAATAATTATTATACAATCAGTACTTTTAGTGTGGTTTTTTATTTCGTAGACTTTTTACTGAGTCATCTACATTAGGCTCAGTTCTCGAAGATGCTAACAGAATCGGATTGTTCTAGGTGTGCATAAGTTCTCATTTTTTCCCTTCCAAAATCGAGACAAAAAACGCCAAAGTGTGTTCACAAAAGATGATGTAAGATTAATCAGGATTGGGAAAAAGCAATCTTTTCCTTGTAATCTTAAATTTAAATTGTTAAAATATCCTGTAGTATCCGTAAGAAAACTTAAATTTCAAAGCCTATCTTCATTCTTAAGAAGCAAGAACTCACTAGGTAGTAAGTTCATTGTTTCCTTCCAGATACTTTAAAACACGCTTCCTTAAATTCCAGAACCTCATGAATACACTTCCTTCGGAAAACCAACGCACACAACAACGGAGTGTTGACTACTTTATAATTTTCAATTGTTATTTAATTAAGTGTATTTAAAATAGATTTTGATGTTTTATTTTGTATAAAATTACCACCTTTCAATAAAACAGTAAGAAAAATTAGTATTTATTATTATTTTTTCAAATGTTTTTATCTTTCAATAAATCTTCACGTGCCACACTTACAAGTCTACCGTGCCACATTGTGACACGCGTGCCACGGGTTGGCCTCCGCTGATCTATCATAATGAAAAAATAATTTACATATTTTTCATTAAGTACGTTAAATAGTTATTTACTGTCAAAATATACAAGCCTTAAAATTTTCATAGAACTTAAATGAACTGTACTCTCATCAGAATAAATATTCAAGGCCATACTCAAGAAGCAGAGACTCTGAGAGAAGTCCAATACAGCCCAGAGCGCATTTAACAGTTCAAAAATTACAAATGAAGTTGAGAATTAAACACTAATGTCCTCCTCGTGGAATACTTGAGGTGCAAACTACTCTGATGAGGAGAGTTTAGAGGCGCAAACTAAGATGATGCATTGTCTTTGGTGAAGAATCTGATTAATTCCAGGGAGGTACTAACTGTTTCAATCTCAAGAACGTCCTTCGCCTCTAAAGGGAAGATTAATGGGGATTTAGGGAAACAATTTCAGTCAGTCTTCTCTGCAGTAACTGGATTATTTTTTCTTTTTTGAAGTTTCATCTCAAACCGGAAAGAAACTACTTAGGGTTAGAGATTTCATTTCGAATCGGAACAAAAATAAAGAACTTCAGCTTAGTATTTGAAAAAAAAATTACTTTTTTTCAAAGCGTTTTTGAACTATAAGCTTTTTTTCATTTATATCTAATAAACTTTTACATTGCGTATGAACTAATTTATTTATTAAATTATTGAGTGACTTTCATACCGTCTTCGCCCTTCAAGAAACATTTTAAATAATGGTCTATTATATACAGTCGACTCCCGAAAATTCGAAGTTGGAGGGACCAAAGAAAAACATCGAATTATCAAGAGGGTAGGGAAGAACTCTCAAAATATTCGAAGAGAATTTTTTTAACACATTTAAGTTTGAAACTATGTAATAAAACAACAATTCTACACATGTATAAATTATTTTAAAGTAATTTTTAAAAAATACATATTATACAATATAAATGTTATACAGAAGTTCAAAATCCTGTATTAAAAGAATACATTCAGTACATTCATACACAATCCTACGCATCTCTTTTTCACAATAGTGGACCATCCTTCTGAACACATGTGTAGCAAGGCCACGTGTTAAATGAAAGATATGGACGGTTAACAACAGGTGCGGTTGGTCTATTGTCCACTTGAAGAAGGAAAGCAATAGAAGTGTATTTTCACCTGATGAAGCAGAAAACACTAAGAAGGGGTAGCAGACAGATGGTCATTAAAGGGGCTACGTTACAGGAGAGACACGCAGAGACAATACAACACAAAACTTGTAAGCTCCAACCTGTTTGTTACAGGACTGTACATGATAGCGTGCGTTCGAATTGCTGAGAGTTTTATAAGATAACTTCGAATTATTACTTATTGTAGCCAGGCCAGCCACAGAATTTATTTCAAATTATTGAGTGTACCTAAACGCATTGTTTTATTTCGAAATATCAAGAGTTTTTCTAGGGGCTGAGCGTATACTTCGAATTATCGAGATGTTCGTATTATCGAAGGTTTGAATTATCGAGAGTAGACTGTATATTTGAATGAAACACTGATTATCTAATTAAGGGATTCTCAACCACTGTGCCGTGGCACTTTAGTGTGCCGCCAAATCTTTCAAATGTGCCGTTAATTTTTTAAAATCATTAATTATAACTCTGAAGGAAAAAAATCCAGAAATAAATCATTCAGCCAGTTTATAGAAATAAACAATTCATAAGATTATTATCGACCATTTGATAATACTAGAAGAGAGAGAGAGTTATTGATTACTTTGAAATGGTCTTGCCTGCGAGCCTAAAGGTGTAGAAGAAATGGAAGGAAGACTAGACATATTCTAAAGCACTTAATTTATTTACAGCACAAACCACAACCCAAGTTTGATCAACCTAAGTTAAGAGATGCACCCAATTAATAAATATTAAGACAATTGACGAGGTATGCGAGATATGAGAAGACATTATATATACTTTAGAACACTTACTTAATTCAATTGCTCTGACTTCTTAGCTATCTAATCTAGATTCAATCTCAAGTGATAGACCGTCACCTTAAGAAAAAGAATTATCAATTACTAAATATCCGCGCCTTATATTCAATTTGATGAATTACTGCTCCGCTAGCAGTCTATCCTATCTCCCGCTTCTTAACCTGAAAGCCAAGACATTATATAATAGTCCTAATTTGCATGTTCACGTTCTCTTCTTCGGGAGGAAGTTTTATAATAAAATTATTTTTAAAGACCAAAAATTCCTTAAAAGGACTATTAGTGAGAAGATCGCGGCTAGAGTCGTCACAACTTCTCAAATTTAGGTATAATAAAATTTGAGTGGGTTCGTAAAATCCTTTTGGGATAACGGATACATCTGTGTATGAATTAACCTTGAATGAAGAGGATGAAATAACTTCATTTCTGTAATAGTCAAAATTTAATTTCAAAATGTTTGAAAGAGTCAATTAATTGGTTTTGGATTAAAATTAGAGGCGATAATCCCATAATAGCCAAAAAAGCTTTAAAAGTATTGTTACAATTTGCTACACTTTTGTGTGTGTATGAATTCGGATTTTTAGCACTAACAAACATAAAAATGGAAAAAAAAAATGGAAATTTTAAATGTATATAAAAAAATGAGAGAGGCTGTGACGGATCTATACGCGGTTCCACTAATCCCTTCTTATATCTTTAAGGTAAATATTTATTTCAACCAGCCTTCATCGAGTAAGAGAACGGTATTTATGTAAATGAGATATATTATATAAATTCTGTTTTCGCGAGTTTGTGAGTTGACACGTTGGGGTTGGCACGCTGAAGTTGACACGTTGAAGTTGGCACGTCGGAGTTGGCACGTCGGAGTTGGCACGTCGGAGTTGGCACGTCGGAGTTGGCACGTTGGAGTTGGCACGTCGCAGTTGGCACGTCGGAGTTGGCAAGTAGGAGTTAACATAAAGTGTACGAATTAGTTGTTAATTGAAGATTGAAAAGGTGTGGAATTAGTTAAAGATTGCAGAGCGTGAAGCTAACGACATTGATCAAGCCGAAGAGAGCACCTGCAAGTTTCTAGTGTTGGATCCGATGCATAAAAAGGTCAGATACTGTGCGTTTGATTAAGTAGAAGTTAGTTTATTAGTGTGCGGCGTAGTTATATTTGAGCGTATTTAAGCCATCTTAGATACAGTTGAGGGTCTGTAGTAGTATCCCCGTGTTGTAGAATCTCACTTCCGCGCTCTACTATATTTCAGGTACCTTAATTAGAAATTTATTGTGTCTGCTTGATAATTGTTAATAAGGATTTATAAATTAATTAGATTGAAAACATGTCTGTGGATTATTCTGTTTCTCCTACACAACTAGCCGGGTTTACAAGTAGACAAGAGGGTTCGGATGTAAAAGGTAACCAAAAGCTATCAAAAGGCATTATCATTTTTATGACCAAATGTAAACAAAATTCTCAAAAATCATCAAGCTCAGATTTCGCATTAAATGTACTCTTGTAATTAATTTGTAAATAATTACTCAATAAACATTTTTTGCTGTCTTTATCTTACATATTTTATTTAATATTGAAAATTATTATTATAAATAAGTAAAATTCTTTTAAACTTATTTTATTGTTAGTGTGCCGCCAAATTGGGAAATTATTAATAGTGTACCACAACAACAAAAAAAGGTTGAGAATCACTGATTTAATTGTGCGTGTTAAAATTTTAGACTCCTAATGAAATATAAAACTATAATACTATAATACAATAATGATTGAACTTTTTTGTTGTCACAAATATACCATTCAATCGAATTGCAAAACTGATTTCAATGAGGTTACACTTATTTTTAAAGCATTTGTCAAAAATTTTCTTTGTATGTTAAAATAACTTTTTTCTAAGAAAATACTAGAATTCTTAAAGTTTTTTTTTTTTATTTTCTTACTTTAATTCGTGTGACATGATTCTAAGAGAGTTATGGTTTCTTTGATTGTCTTAAAATTACGTTAAAATATTTATATGCAGTTAATCCGTAGGAATTTAAAAAATCGTAGAATATTTCAATTATTTTTTTATATATTTTCTCAAAATAAAAATTTATTATCTTTTATTTCAAAAAGAACTATCCCACAGAAATCAACAAACAATACCGTATAAAATATAAATAGTTTTACAAAAACTTTTAATAAAAATCGAAACAGTGCATGCAAGAATTCATAAAATTTTAAATGAACTTAACTAAAACAAACTAACTAAACAAATTAAACTAAAATATTAAAATTCTTATATATATATATATTAAAAATATTGTTTTATTTTCGTTATTAGCTACGAAAGCCGTCCTATTAGCGCTCGCGCTAGGGTTGCAAACCCGTGTTATATTTTCAACCCCGAGATATCGGGATAACATTATACGAATCCCAGGATCCCGGTATTGGTCCCGTGATTAGGATTAGACTATTTATTAAAAATACTTACACATTAGCATAGTTGAAACTGCATTAAAAAAAATTTAAAATATAATTAAAAATCGGTTTAATATTATTTTTATTGTGTGTTTTTGTGAGTGAAAAAATTTCAAAACTTTATTATCATAAAAAAACAAATAAAAATAGTACATAATAAAATTTAAAAAAACAATTCTTTATTTCCTGTGTTTCTGTAAATAAGCTTTTAAATAATGCAGCTCGTTCAGCGTTTCATCGTTTAAATGGCACCTTATTTAATTCCTACTATTAGCTCACTCTCTGTCTCTTTCTTCCCTCTATAGATAAAAATATTTATTCATATACATATATTGTTCAAATTTTCAATCGTTAATAAAATACTTTTTTAATCATCCATTCAAAGTAGAAATTGACTTAATTTTTTTTACATTACTTTCTTTTGGTACAAATTGTCCTGACGAAGAAAATATTCGTTCGGATTCTATACTAGAAGATGTCATCGTCATTAAATAGAAGTATGTTCTTTTCAGGCACGTCTCCATCCATCCTCAAAAAGGAGACATTTCTTTTTTTGAATTTTTTCTGCCAGAGAGTCAAACTTAATAGACTGCATTAGTTCACATACCTCTTTGATAACCTTATTTAGTTCGTCTGCTACACTTAATGGTTTTTGTTTATAAATTGATCCAGTTATTGAATCAGAATGTGAATTAATTTCAAGTGCTACCTTATTTGAAACATAAGATCCAATTGCATGAGCTGTTAGTAATGCAATGGGATTTGAGGCATGTCTCAAGTTTTTCAAGCAGTCCGCTACTAATTAACGCAGTGCTTCTCAAAGTTTCAACATTCGCGACCCAATATTCCATTATAATTTTTTTCGCGGCCCCCTCATACAAAAGCAATAAAAAATTCAATAATACTAAACCTTGACGCTAAAAATACGACACAACTTTAACCTGTTAAGTGTCCCGGCGTATATAAATGTCTGGCTTAGCCAAAGCGTTAATTTCCGCGGACTTATACATACATCTTTCCAAAGTACGATCTTTTCTGTATACTGCCATCCATAAACTTATTCCGAAGACTTTAGAATGCAATGAAAGTACCTTGACAATGTTTGTGAAGCATTTACTTATACTTCATACTCGTTGCTTCTATATTCCTATTCCCACCCCAATACATGACATGCGCGTGCCTACGTGGAAAACGGTTGGCATTGGAAAGTGAATCGCATAACATTTAATCAGCAGTTAAGGGATTAATTATAAACCGTACAAATTAACCAGATAAGTGTTAATTTTTGTAAAGTGTTAATTGTTGTGTATAATTTTATGTATGACAATCCCATGGGTCTCTGGTAATTATTAAATTTGTTCTTAACTTAGTATTGTTAAATTAATTATAGATCTATTGTGTAGCATTGATGCATTTATAAGTCTAATATATCAGTTTAAATGTGTATTTTATTTTTTATTATGTCAGAATGTATTTTGTTGTTTACTTTCAGTAAATTAATATTTTTTAAAATAATATTTTGTTTTCTACTTTTCAATATGCTTGCGCCTCCCTCACAGAGTTGTCACGCCCCACAGTTTGAGAATTAACGGCATTTAAGTGAAGAAGGAACTGTGATAAAATCTATTCTTGAGATGTTGCTTATATTATTGTGTGAGCATTGCAGCGAGCCACTTATATCTGTATGCTGTTCTCCCGTACGAGAAATGAGAGCTAAAGAAGAGAATTAAACTTCTAATATTTTCTACAAATTAAATTCTTAGAAAAATTTGATAAAATTTTTTTTAATATAATTTAGACAAAAACTAAATCCCGGGGCTGCAAACCCTAGCTCGTGCTATTTAGCCGCTTATAGAGGCGAAACTATGACGTAATATTTCTTTACTGTGGTGTGAAAAAAAAATCGTTCGCCTCCGGTATTAAAGGTATATATATATATATATATATTTGTGTGTGTTTTTCTTAGTATGGTTTTCATTTCTTTAATTCTTCTATCGTGTAAAATAAATGTATAAATCCCTATTAAAACTCTTCAAAACTATGTTTCTCTTTAAAATATTTTCCTTTTTCTACAATGAGAAGGAAATATAAACTAAATTCGATTGAAATAGAAGTAGAATTTAAAAAAAATTCTTTCTTTACAATTTTTACAAAAAATTCGCGTTTATGCCTCCAACTACTTTGTTTTCTTCATATATAAATAACTTCCAATATGTTTTTATAAAAATAATATTTAACTTGGTTCTAATAAATTGAAAAGTCAAAATTTCTATGCACATATCGCAAATAAAAAGTCCAGAATAAATAACCAAATGATCGATTTCTCCTCGATACATTCAAAACATTCCAGAATCCTTGTACTTCAAGTACCATAAAAGTAAGCAATTTCGAAAAGTATTAGAACTCTGTCGTTTTATTCCGCTATTCGAAAGAAAAGAAAATACGCATTCTAACCGTTTTTAAAGAGTCCTATTTTTCAAACATTCAAAATGTTTTCTTATGAAAAGATAGACATTTTTCATATTCTTTGGAGCGAACCATAGTCTATTGTTGCAAATACGCTGTGTAAGCTTTTCTAGAAAAAGATAGAAGTACTTCCACTCGAAAGAGGTACATTTTATCTATTTGACAGCATTACAAATGGATAATTTTTTAAAATTCATTTTTCAAAGGTAATTAGAAATGTTGTAATGGGCTCTATTCGCGATTCTTTACTGATCCACGAGGGAAAATTCTTTCATGACATTGTATGATTATGAAACCACTTTCTGTGAAGGATCCATAATTTATGTTAATGAAAGTTGCAATTTTTAAAGTCAAGTGAAGAAGGAAGTCAGAAGGAGATCGGCTATTGCTGTTATGCTGAATCTAAATCGTTAGTAATATAATAGATGTAGTTATCGGAAATCAAGTGAAAAGAGCAGACGGGTTAATTTAGAACGATTAGCATTGCTGCAGATATAATTCAAGCTAAGCATTGAATTTATTATTATAAATATTTAGGTTAGGAATCAATCTGACAGCTCCCCTTGCTTAGGTCAAATTTAGATAGAGATTTGATCGTCAAAACAAAAGTGCTTTTATGAATGTGTATTTTTCTATGGTGCATTTTAAAACTTAAACGGGCGAGAGTTTGCGACAATGTTATAAACTGTTTTAATGTCTGTGATGTCTGGCTGCGGTTGGCTGTGGATTATTGAGTATTTGGCGTTATTTTCTGCACCTGCGGGGGGGGGGGGAGTTGTTATTTGTAAGAAAAAAGGGAGTTAGCCAAGGGAGACTTTTAGCAGTTGCAGAGAGAAGCACTGAACCAACTTTTGTATGAAGGAAAAAGAGTTCCTCGTTGAAGTGTAGATTAGGCATGGGGGCCTTTGGATTTGGCGATACTTTTTTTTATATTTAGCTACTTTTATCTAGATTCATGGTGAGATAACGAATTCATTCTGGCACACTGTTTAATTTGGTATCCCTTGATTTTTTGATTTGTGGTCTTAAGCAGATAAAAAAAGGTCACGTGTTCTTTTTAATAAATTACTATTGGTTAATTCAAAAAAATTGCGGATATTTTCAACACGAGAAGACAATTTTCAAAATGACAATTTCATTTTTAACTTAATTTTTATTTTGAACTTTAATTTCATCCGCGTAGAGGATATTTAAGTTTTCAGCCATTTTTTAATATTCCATTTTCCTGCTTTTTTGTTTTTTTACTTCGACTTATCCTGAAGAGTATGTCTGAAAGGTACGATTTGCGGTTTTTTATTTCATGATTTAAAACTAAAGAGGAAATTGCCTGTGATACATTGGTGCATGGAAAAAAGATTGATTGCTGCCAGTGCTGAATGTTCTGTTTGCAAGAAGGCTATGCATCTGATTAATAATTCTAGTGATGGATAGATTTGAGAATGCTGAAGAAAGGAGGGAATTGACATCGTATGAAAAGATTTGCAAGGAAGAATAGCTAGTTTGAAGAAAGTACGCTGAGTATGCTTGAGTTTTCATGTTAACGAATATGTGGATGCGAAAGGCTAACCGCGTGTGACTTCCTTTCTTTCGAACTTAATATTTCAAAGAAAACGGTCACGGATTGGATGAGTTTTTGCTGAGATTTATGCATGTAAATGTGTGTGTCGAGAGTTCAATGCTTGGAGGTCATGATGTGATAGTAGAATTTGACAAAAACATATTTGGTAAAAGAAAGTATAATAGATACAAACGAGTGAAGAGGGAACCTGGGCGTTTGGAGGAATTGAAAGGTCATCGATAAGTGTTTTTTTTTTTCATGTGGTTCAGGATAGGTCGAAGGATACACTTCTTCAATCGATAAAGAGCGACATAAAGTCATATCGGAGTCATATACAACAGTCATATCGGATTGCTATAAAGCTTATTAATGTCTGGAAGATAAAGGTTTTCTTTCTCTCTCTCTATCAGTCAATCACAGTTTTCATTTAAAAGATCCAGAAACGGGCGTTCACACGAACTCCATCGAGGGTTCGTGGAAAATCTATGCATGGAACACCCGAAAATGTAAGGATCAATTCGATTCTTACCTTGCAAAGTACACGTGAAGAAAGGTGAAGCGACCCAGCAAACCAAGTGACATTCTCTGACTTTTTAGAGGCAGTGAAAGCAATACACCCTCCTGTAGAAGAACTCTCCTGAGCGCAGGTAAGCGTTTTTCTGATATAGTCTAATTTACTATTTCCTTTTGCTTAAAAGAAATACAACTTTTAATTTTATACATTAATGATAGCTTTTTAAATATTTCTTTTTATTTTACATTATTATCTCTTCATTTTTACTTCAAAATTACAATTTGTAAGATATCGGATCACCTACCGCTAAATTATGCAGCTTGGCTATCGAATCCGGTCGTCCAAAACACCTATCGCTAAATGCAGTACCTTGGTGACCGATTTTGGCCGCCAAAAGCCCTCTCCCCCCCCCCCCTACTACACTTAAAACAGAGTTCCTTTGTTTACTTTCTTAGCCCTACGGGCTGTTCTTGTTTTTGTTGTACTTAAAAAAGAAAGAATCCTGTCGTTGATTTAGCACGTCGAGATGTCTAGGAAGTATTAGAAAATAATTTTAAAAATATATTACTGTGTCGTTTAATAATCAACACCTTTTTACCTAATATTGCATAACTTTTCTAAACTTCGCAGCGGCAGGTTTTTTTGAGATCGTTAAATTTGTTAACATTATTGCGTTAATGTATTGTAAGTAATAGAAATTTAAATAAGTATTCGTATCAATTTTAATTATAAGTATTAATTCATTGAAAATTCAATCGAAGGCAATACTTGCTAGCAAACTTAATTTAATGTTCATTAATAGTAAGACGTTTTAGTAAAGCAGCACTATAAATAAAGTAGTTTGTTTATTATCCTCCTAATTCTATTTAAGGATATATATAGAATCATGAGATGTGTATAAGAAAAGAAATGCGACTTTATGACTGAAAAATAATTCCGTTCTAAATGATTATTTTTCATTTATCAAAACTTATCCTTAAATATTTATAGTAATGGAAAAAAATCCCTCAAACAAAGAAAAAGAATGAAAAGAATGTTTTTTATTTAATGTATTATATCAATGATAGTCATCATCCTAAATTTTAAAATACATTTCACAAATTACACTACTTGCCAATTTATTTGATATTAGATATACTATCGACCTATTAAGACAGAGTGTTTAAGCAAACAAGCTATCAAAGAGTAATATAGTATACCTGACAATGTGCATAATGCACTCAATCTTCTCGATCTTCTACAAAAAAAATTCAGATAAAGATTTGCACAAGGCTTTCTCTTATTTTTTACTCCTAATCAAAGAATAAAGGGCATTTCTCATTGATTAGACTACAAAACGAATAAAATATCGCTGCAAATAGCAAAAATTAAAGTGATAATAGAATTATTTTCGAAGTAACATAACCAAAATTCCTCAGATCTTTACGAGTAGAATTTATTCTGTAAATAAAACTTAAAGAATAAAAAAAAATTAAAAGAAAAATTCAGTGTACACTAAATACTAGAATTTGAAATAACTATAATTGCAAATAAGTATTTTAAGGTCACGACTGAAGCATACATCGAAGGAAAAAAAATCTATTACTTAATACTAGGGTAACTCTGAAATTTTTGAAATAAGTGTAGACGATAATTTACAAAAAACAATTAACAGTTTAATTTGAAAATACAGAGTATTTTAACACAGCAAACGACTTTTTACTGACTTCAAGTTGTTTAACGTAGAATAAATTTTAGACGGAAGAAAAAATGGAGTTGACGCGAGGTTATTTTCGTGCTCTGATTTTAAAGCTGGATTAAATCAAGAGGAATGCGTTCAACGGCTGCAATTAGCATTTGGTGATGAATCTCCACGTCGTGTTACTGTATTCAGATGGTTTAAAGAATTCTGCAGTGGTCACAATTCTCTTCAGGATGAAGAACACATAGAAAGAGGCTGCAGTCGGCAGTAATAATGTGTCTACCATACGAAAAAGGTTAATGGATGATAATAGCTGTCCCTATTAAATGATACAGAAGGAACTTAACATTGGATCCGCTGCCATACACAAAATTATTCATGAAGAATTACACATGAAAAAAGTAGATTGCTGTTGGGTTTCCGATAATCTAACTGAGCACCAAAAAGAGGAGTTAGTCAGAATTAGTACAGAAATCCCAAAATTGTGCAAAATGATGGTGGCCACCGCATTATTTCTAAAAATGTAAGGAGTGATGAGACGTACATATACCGTTTTTTGACGTTCCAACACGTCAAGAAAGCAAAATATGGGTCTATGAAGATGATCCCACACCAACAATGGTGAAAAGACAACGAACAATAAAAAAAAGTAATGTATGCCATTTTCTTCAGAAGTACGGGGTTGTTCAAAGCCATCAAGTTGGAAGGACAGAAGACAGTAACAGTAAACTGATAGACTTCTTAATGTCTTCCAGAAATTCTCCAAGAAGTTAATGTTACGGGACTAATGCTTCACTATGGCAATGCATTTTCTCATACCGACGGATTAAAAGTGCAATTTCTTAAACAAAAACAAATAAAAGTGATAGAACATCCACCTTGTTCTACGGATCGAGCTATGTGTGACTTTTGGTTATTTTTTAATCTAAAAAGAACTTACGAGGACGTCGTTTTCCTTCATAAGAAGAGATTGATGTGGCTATAAATGCATTTTTTTCATCCATTCCATGAAATGAATGGTATGAGGCATTTATATATATATATATATATATATATATAATTAGTGAAAAATTCGTCTACAAAAGTGCATTAATACTGGAGGAGACTGCTTTGATCACTTCTAAAATTTTGTAAGCATAACTTTAAAAACCTAGGAGTATCTCAAAAATTTTAGAGTGACCTTTGTACGACAGAGGCAAAATTTTACATTTGTAAAATTTTCTAACTTGCCGGGAGCAATTCTTCAATAAATTCTTGTCTCAATTTCTATAATCCGAAATTCATTTTAAAATTTAAACTAAATTTTCGAAATACGGGAATTTTTATTTACAATGCAGGCATTAGTTTTTCATAGACATTAATGTAAAATAAAATTTATATATATACACTCATGGACAAAAAAATTAGCGCACCAAGAAGGAGTCGTCAATGAAACGAAATTTTACATACGTAATAACTGCTTTGATATAAGTAAATGATTAGAAAATTAAAGAAAAGGATCATTTATTTCAGAGAAAAAGGATAAAAAACGGAGGATTTATTACCCAGTTGAACTCTTTCTAGCGCGAATGCACGATGCGATACTATCCGATATTGAGGCATACAAGTTCTGTATGATGTCTTGAGATATTTCGTTCCATATTTTCTGTAACCTTGCCTCTAGATCGTTCAAACTCGTGGGAGGCCTACTCGGCGTCCCAAATGATCCCAGATATGCTCGATTGGAGTCAAATCTGGGGATCGGGCAGGCCAAGGAAGTGTAGCAATATTGCGGATACAGTCTTGTGAAACCTTTGCCGTGTGAGGCCGAGGATTGTATTGTTGAAAAATGGCTCCTGGGAGTCATTGCATGAGTGGCCACACATATGGTTGAAGGATGTCATGAACATACCGCTGGGCTGCCATGGTGCCACCTGATCAATACTAGAGTATTGTAGACAATGGCACACCATACCATCACACCAGCTGTGGTAGTGGTGTGTCGCAGTAAAACAAAGGCAGGATTGAGGCGTTCAACACGGTTTCTCCACACACGAACACGATTGCCATTATTACTGAGATTGAATCTGGATTCGTTGCTTAAGACTACCTAGTTCCACTCCGCTGCAGTCCAGTTTCTTCGTGCAGGGCACCACTCCAATTAGAGATTCGATGGTTGGCGTCAAGAGCAGCACACTTATCCCAAATGTCCTTCAGCAAGGCGCCTTCATATGGTTCGAGAAGACACAGACGCCCTTAGTGAAGGTGCTACCTGTGCCTGGATGGCATCCGATGAAGTAGTTGGATGTACGCGTGCATTTCTTACGATGTGGCGGTCTTCTCGACAACTGGTCTGTCGAGGGCGTCCTGAGCCTGGTCTTCATGTAAATGACATCTCTCAGATCTGCTGGTCCGAACACCTATTCACAACACAATAATAGCGGCCTAATTTGCGAGCTACTCGCCTAGCAAACCACCCAGCTTCTATCTTTCCGAACATTCTCTCACTCTGAAACTGCGACACCCTCACATATTGTCTTCGAAAACGGCGTAATGGCATGTCTACCTCAGCTTTTCCTTTTTAAACGATTCAGCAAAACTCAAATAATCTTTAAGTACCTTTTTTATACTCCATGGAGAATGACGTTAAACGAAATCTACCGGCTATACGTAATGCGCAATCACGCTGCATTTCAAATCATTTGCTTATCTTTCCGACATGTACCCTCATGCCAAGTTTCATTACAATCCCCTAATTATTTCCTGTTGCGCTAATTTTTTTTTTTTTTTGTTCATGAGTATATGTATACACTGCTGACCACCGTAAATGCAACACCCTGAAGAATGCACGCAAATAACATGAAATTTACAACATGCATTAGTGGACGGGAGATATGCAAATGATTAGAATTTCAGTGCAGACACACATCATGCACGCCTGTGGCGCCACCTCAAAGCGCTATTTAAGGCTTGGAGATTTCGACGATTTCAAGTTCGGCAATTGTGTTTTTCTTGTGGTTTTTTTTCAAAAACGATCAGTTATGTCTCGTAGAAAACATCGATCAGCTTTTAATCAAGTATCCGAGTTCGACAGAGGAAGGATAGCGGCCTACCCAGATTGTGGATTATCTTTCAGGGAAATCGGTAGTCGTGTTGGACGAAACCAAACAACTGTAATGTGGATATGTGACCGTTGGATGCAGGAGGGTACGACAGACCGACGTGGTCGATCGCATCCACCTCAGTGCACCACTTCACGTGAGGACAGGCAAATTGAGCGCATGGCAGTGACGGATCGCTCAGTCACATCACGAACCATAGCACAAAACATTGAGTCTTTAACGCATCATTCAGTGACTGTGCATACCATGCGACGCCGTTTACAGCAGAGTGGTCTGTCCGCAAAACTTCCATTGCTTCGTCTATCCTTGACACAGAACCACAGACGTCTCCGCCGCCAATGGTGCGATAAAAGAAGGATGTGGGCGGCAGAAGGAATTAAATTATCTTTACTGACGAGTCACGCATCTGTCTGCAACACCACGATGGTCGGATTCGAGTCTGGAGACACCGTGGAGAGAGGATGCTTAACAGCTGCGTTATGCATCGCCACACTGGTCCTGCACCGGGTATTATGGTATGGGGCAGTATTGGATATCACTCTCACACTCCTCTAATACGCATTGCCGGTACTTTAAGCAGCCAGCGCTACATTTCCGAGGTGTTGGAGCCAGTTGTCCTTCCTTACCTTCAGGGCTTGGCCACAGCCATATTTCAACAGGATAATGCTCGACCACACGTGGCACGCATTGTCCAAAGGTTCTTCGTCAATCACCAGATTGAATTGCTTCTCTGGCCGGCTCGCTCTCCGGATCTTTCGCCGATTGAAAACATGTGGTCCATGTTTGCTCAACGATTGACCCAGATAACACCCCCAGTTGTCACACCTGATCAACTTTGGCAACGTGTGGAAGCTGCTTGGTCTGCTGTACCCCAAGAACACATCCAAAGTCTCTTTGAATCAATGCCGAGGCGTATGACAGCGGTGATCTCCAACAATGGCAGCTACTCTGGCTACTGATTCTGGCAGGAACCACACTTCACAGAAGTCTGAAAATTTAATAATTTGATACTTGGTCAACATGTTATCTACAAAATAAATTTTGTTGTGGTAACTTGTCTTTCTTGGTGTTGCATTTACGGTGGCCAGCAGTGTATATAAAGGACAGTTAAATTATAACGTAGCAAAATTGTACTTCCCCGTTTAATAATTTATCTTCCCACCGGACCGCGAATATACCGCTAAACAGCGTAGTTTTTTCTACCGAACCGCTTTGAAGAATCACTGTTAAACGTTATTAAATAGAAAAGTATGGGTTATGTAAGGAGCTTTGTTATATATTTCATCAGAAAATAGTAAACTCTATTGTTTATTTAATAAAATTTCTGTGTGGAAATGCAACTTACGAGAACACAAAGATCCCTTAAAATTTCAATGAACAACTTTATGGAAATGCTAATTGTTATCCAGGGAATGCTAATGAGCACATTTCAGTTCCCTTTGAGAAAATTTAATGAAATTTTAAAACATCCATTTATGTTGTAAGAGATTAAATTTAAGTAATGTAAATTTAATTGCAGAAATAGGTTAATAATGTACCCCGCATAGGAATTGAATGGTTATAATCAAGCAGTAATTTTTGAGAATAGTATATATTTTGTATGATTTTACATTTTAATAATAGCTTTTTTGTATTAATTATATGCTGTAACAATTAGTAGCGGAAAATTTTACGATTTATTTATTTTATTTACCCAACTCTGTGTGTTGTTATGCTAGAAAAAAAGACAGGCTGCAAATGTGTGAAAAAAATAGTTTGACATCATCCTTAGGCAAATATAAAAATTACTGAAATTCGCCAAAAGCATGTTGTTTATGAGAAAGTACTCTTTTTAAATAAATTAATAAGAATAATTTCTGATACTTCAATTGAATATTTCATCTATATAAAAACACAATATTAGTTTATGAAAAAATTTAGTTTAATCGAAATTTCTTAGGTAATTTACATTATTTCAGAACATATATACCTACAAATTTTATTGTTTCGAACGTGCATACTGAAATTAAAAAGCTTTATTTTCATTTTAATATATTTAAAATATTATTTTCAGCAAATGTTACAACAGGACTAAAAATCCGTCATGAAAAACAGAATAAAGTAAAAAGTTTCTTATATTTTGAATGTAATTTTCTTAATTTGTATTACACGTGTAAGTTTAAAATTGTTACTTCATTTCCTGCATTTATTAGCGAGCATGGTGATAACGCTTAAGATTTCCAAATCGAATTAAGCTGAACATTTAAACTTTTTAACAGTCGCTACGAAAAAACGTGGTGCCATCTATGGAGCACCCAAATATAAAAAATGTAGATAGATTTTAAACCTGAATTGAAGAAAATATCTCATAAAACATTTGATTTGTTTTATTGCTTCTAATCATTAAATATTTATAAAGAATTAGTGTATGTTTTTAAAAAAAAAGTCAGACATTTAAGATTTAAAGATTTTCAAATAATAATTTATTAAACTAGAAAGAAAATAAAAGAAATAATATTCCACAAAAAAAATTCTTTTTATTTGAATTATTTACTTTATTTAATGTTTTCTTTTAAATTTACACTAAAGAGTAAGTTGTTCAAAATGTGCCTGTTCTTTGTTTAATCTTTACACACACACAGTATCTCGTTTTTTCATTCTATAATAACTTTCGAATAATATAAACTACTTTCTTAGCATACACAATAAAAGATGGCTCTCTAGTTGTTTCAAAACAACGACGTTGACAAATCAAAAAATGAAAAATTAAATCACTGAATAAAGTTATATTCACTGCAGATACATTATTTATTTGAACTGTTTCAAACAAAAATGAAATTAATTGCAAGATAATCAATACAATTTTCATTTACAAACGCTAATTGCTATGTCCTCCTGGTAAGATTGGTGCAAATACTGTGAATTTTAACAGCTTTGAAGTGAATCCTAAATACTACAATCTTTAATGCCCCTTTGTGGAGTTCAATGCATAGTTACGAATTTATGTTGTTTTTGGTGCACCAAGTCGCTTCCTCTTGCGGAAAGGATACCTTATAAGAAACATTGTTGCTTCCAAAAAATCAAACAAAGCCAACAATGACACCCCCAACCAGATTCCAACATATCCTCCAATGTAGCTAAATGTTTCGACGACCTACAAAAGAGAAATACTTTTGTATTATACATTTTTTCACAGCCGGCACTTTTCTATGTAGAAAGAGAATAACGATACCATTATTCTGCGGAGCCAAAATTACAATTTTTTTTTATTTTAAGGAGAAAAATATCTGAATGATAAATGCTTGCATTTATTTAGTCTTTCTTTAAAATATTAACTCAAGATCTAAAAAAAAATGTTATACAAAATGATAATTAGATAACATGAAACATTCCCTTAACACATCCTTAAACCTTTTAAAGCAACTTCATGTGTATAATCACCTCATACTTATGTAAGAGATCTGATACAATAAATAAACTTCAAAAGCAGGAATCTTTTTTTTTTCCAAAAATTAGATATTTTTTACATACTAATAAAATGAGTGGCCAAATTATTATGACCACTTGACACTTTACAGAGATCAGCTGTAATTTCACATAGTTGCTACCATCGGGCAAGATAGCAATTAATAAGGAAATTCAGGAATAGGCGAAGCCTCGATTGCACTATGCTGCTTGTGAAGAAATAGGCAAAAAAAGTAATTTAGCTGAATTTGAACGCAACATGACTGAAGGTGCTCGAAGCGTCGGAATCCATTACAGTAAAAGGGCTGAACTTGTGAAGTGTTCGGAAGTAGTAGTTATTAATGTTTTCCCAGAGTGGATTCCTAAGCAGATAACCGGGTTTTAATGTCAGGCTTACAGTCATCGAAGGCTGTTGAAAGTTCGCTAGGAAAGGGGAATTGCGAAAGTCGCCCAGTCCAACAGAAGACCAACCGTACTTCAAATTTAGGAGAATCTTAATCAAGGAAAAATTGCAAACGTCTCGGAACGAACTGTTTGTAGCACATTACACTGTACAGATTGGCAGCCGATGACCGGTTCGGAAGGCATCTATTATTGGGTCTTGAACAAGAACACACATATCCAGTTCACGAAGGCGCACAAGAATTTGGCTCTAAATGTCTGGAAAGGGACCATGTCGTATGATGAATCACGTTTTCAATTACACCATATAGATGCCAGAATGTGAATATGAAGTAAACAAAACGAAATCATGGACACCCCTACATTGCCACAACTCTTCAAAATGGCGGAAGCAATATTATGGATAGGAGAATGTTTTCTAGACATTGTCAGAGTATTTTGATTCATGTAGAAGAACTTCAGAATGCCCAAGGGTATTTAAGTGTTATCGCAGATCCAGAATATCCCTTTTCATTTATGAAGTACCCTGACAGAGATGGACACGGCAATTATATCTGTTATACATCTACCATTGCCCCAGATGGTTCAAAGAGCAGGCCAGATAGTTTACCTTGTTTGGTTGGTCTGCACAATTATCAGATCACAATCCAATTGATAATTTGTGGGATATGATGGAAAAGGGCAGCTGGCAGCTGGACCAGTACCATACAAACTAAAGACTTTGGAGAGTGCAATTCTTTGGATATGGTCTCAAATTTCTCAAGTCATTCTGCAACAAGTCAGAGTTCATGCAAAGTAGAATCCATGCAGTATTAAGGGCAAAAGTGGTTCAATATTGAATTGAAGGAGTGGTCATAATAATTTGACCACTTAGTGTATATAGGTGTTTTTGAAATAGCATAAGTCTATTTCAAGTAATCGACTACTACTTATAATCCATTGTTACATAGCATAATCAGAAATATTTATAAATGCTTAAGAGAATCTAACAGTAATACAATCCACATTTTTTCTCTCTCAGATATACTTTTAATTAACAGATTGTTGTGATAAACTGCCTGAGAGTGAATATTCTGAATCATATATTGGATTTCGTTGTATTAACTAAGTATTATGGGGGGAGACAAATTTGCTCCAAATTTATGCGTATAATTACAATTACTTGAAATTTTATTTGATTTTAAACTATTTTATGCTCCATTTTAAATTTTTTCTTGTTGCATAAATATAATCTTCATCTTGAATTATTTAGTTATTTGGTTTACTTTGTAATCGGGTGATTAAAAAATTAAATATAAATAGCTTTATATAGGACTTTTTAAATTTAACTATGAGAATTTGATAGGTTTTTTTCCCTACTGTCATTAATAAGAAAATTTATTACTCCTTTATTACAGTATACTTAGATAAATATTTTTAAATGTATGTTGCTATATAATTTTATTTTAAATTGTTTTTATATTTGTTCAGAAATTATAAGACTTTCTATTAACTCCCAGAAATCTCTCTCTCAGCATGTAATTTTAGAGAAATAATTCGAGCAAGCATTCTTATCGAAAATCTAGAAATAATGCTGTAAAAATATAAACTAAATGTTAGATTTTGCGCAAGAAATGAATACCTTAAACGAAGCTCCACACCCTTTTTATCGCCGCAAACCGTTCAATGATTGATAATTTTAACACGGCCCGCTGAGGAAGTGAAAGTCGTTGATTAATTATAATTTAGATACATTGTTTATAATTTAGATAGATTAGATAATCAATATTGTTTATAATTGTTTTATTTGATGATTTTAATTTAATTGTACTTAAACACACCTTCAGGATAAAATAGTTATGACAAAAAGGCATATGAAGTGATCATAAATGAAATATAAAGTGACTTCCATTGAAAGTCGTACAAACCCCAGAGATATACACCTCAATAAAGGAGAAATAATTTAATGTTGATTTGGTGACCCAGTACCATTTTATCAATAAACCGTTACCGGTCCGCGCCCGGGGGGGGGGGCACCACTGCATTAAACGTACCTCATACTTCGCCTTATAAGTGTAGAGAGTTTCTTCCATTTTTTGAAATGAAATTGTAACCTTTGTTAAACCCCTAAATAAAGCAAAAAAGGCATATATCATACATTATATATTTCTGAATAACAATTATAAATCAGAAAAAAAAATTCACACCTCTAAAGTAAAATGATTTTGAAAAAATAATTACGCAATTAATATCTCTTGAAATATGTTAAAAGGCTCTGTGAAAAGTAATACGTAAAAAATAATATTAGTTTTCTAAAAACTCTACAGACGTGTAATTTTAATAGCTATAGAAAATTTTAGACCCATAAAAATTTTCGGTGTACAATATATTTTTTGGGTTAATATCAAAACAACAAAGAAAGGAAGAAATAAAAATTCACTTTGTTGTTGCAAAAATACATTTCAATCAATATTGTAGTTTTTCACGTCATTTTTGATTGCATTCTTTAAAATAACTCTTTCATCAAAAATTCAATTCCATATAATTCCTAGGAACTCGTAAAAGCAAAGTTTTCGTGTATTTTATACCAATTTCACTCAGTGTATAATTGCATAATATTTTATAATAATTTATAGATTTTATAACTTTTACCTTCATAAATATTACATTTTCATATGCTCTAACACGGAAAAAAAATCTTTATGAATATTATCAATAAAAACTTATCGCTTATATGAGTATGTTAACATCCTAAACATGTTTGAAATTTTACCTGTTTCAATTACACAAGATAGTGGAAAACATATTAGTACATTTACTTACGTTTCTTTCACTGGTGGAAGATCCTTCCTTACCTAAAAAGGGGATATAAAAATAAGAAACACATATTTCAATTTCAGTTTGTATAATTAGTACATAACAAATTCGTTAAAATATCAAACTTAAATTGGAATGTATGCATTATATATATATAAAGAATTGAAAGCTGATAAAATAAAATTTTATTTATTGTGCCCATGCAACAAAGTAGAAAAATCATGATTAAATTTGTAAGCCAATTGGGTCCAAAAAGCTAAAATGGTTCTAACCTGCTTAGACATTGATTTGAACAAGATTTGGATGACTGATACGGGCAAGTTACTCCATTTTACTTCCACTCCTTACCACATATCATCAGCCATAGTTACTGCAGACCAGTGACGGCTTAGTGTCTTGGTCACCCTGCTGAGAGATCTGGAGAAAAGTCTGGCCAGAGGAATACAGTCGAACACACTGTGTCTAAGTAGATCAGGATTCGACAATGAAATATGCGGCCTTGCGTTTTCTTGTTAAAAATAAGATGTATCCAAGGCTTCGAAGATAAGACACAAACACCAGCCTTGAGATATGAGAAATGTAACATTAACTGTTCCAATGACCAAAGACGCGAAGAAGAGGTGTTCTTTTCGTGTATCCAATGTCTGCCCATATCATCACACCATGGCAGGTTCCGTTGAATGATATCTGATGCCAGCAGAACACATGTAAACTGTTCTGTTCTTCCTGACACGAATACATCCATCTTGATGCTGCATTCAGAACCGAAAATTATCTGAAAAGACGACATGATACCACTTCTACATCCAGTTTTGTCATTGAGCGCACCACTGCCACCAAGTCTCGTTATGTTGAAGTGTCAATGGAAGCCGCAAAAATGTTCTTCATTCAGACAGTTCATCGAACAGTTCGTCCAACTGACTGTGCAGACACTTATCCAGCTGCTCAACATTTCCTGACTCAAGGTCCATGATGTGATTGTACGATTTTCCGAGGCTTACTTGACAATATGTCTGTCCGCTCAAACATTAGTGGTGAGAAGCTGTTTAGATTCTAGTTATTCTGTTTAGTATGACCCTCCTAAGCCCATCGATTCCTTATTCGAATGGCACTCTCTAAATCTCGACGAATTCGGATAGCACTATCATGGAACGAAAATTCACACTTCCAATAGATGATGACTTGCCGCTATTGAACTCCGACACGTACAGGTAGCCATTTCTTTTCTTTGTAGAGGCATAATATGATCTTCTCATAACCAACCAACATTCAAATGTGGTTTCAGAATAAAAAATCCTCTAAGTAACTTACCTTTTTATACAGAGTTTGAGATATCGTTCCTTTCACTTGCGTCGTTCAATTAAACTTTAATGCTAACCATAAGTGCATAACCATAATTTTCCTTTCTCGTAAATTTGACGAGTTTGTAACATTCCTCCTTAATGGCCAGTATTATAAATATATCCATCCTATGAGCTCAAATTTATATTATTTTACTCTGAGGTTTAGAGTTTCAGTTTATTTTAAATACATTTAAAAAAAGCACAAAATTATATTTGCATTATTAAAGTTATTTGACCAAATTGATATTTAAGGATGAGTGGGTTGCCTTTTGTAATTTAAACGATAGTCAGCATTCTCCATTTTGAAGCTATAAAAATAATAACTTTGCTGTTGTTTATTCTAACTGAAATAAAAGAACCAAGAGCTACAAAAATTTATTTAAATATCGTACTTGTATATCTAATTAGGTTCTGAATCTGTAACCTATTCTTTTTGGTTTCTGATTTAGAGTTTTTCATTAGAGAATCCAATTTTTTTTTTTGATTTTTTAAATAGTGTTGTATACCCGGATGGGTAAACTTTTTCGGTCACGGACCAAAAATAAAAATAAAGTTTGGCGGTCCAAGATAATTTTTAAAAAAATAATATACAAGTATTATAATTTAAATATGTTAATGAAATGAATGAAACTGCGATTTCATTTTTAAAAGTTTTTATATTTAAGTTCGAAGTGAGACGTACTGATTCTAATGAACGATGCTAAATGCTCCTCTGTGAGTCCCCTTCTGAAATAATTCTTTCCGTTTCATAGTTGAAAACACCTTTTCACATATATAAAATGAAGCAAACATAGCACTAATTTTCTAGGCGAGAGATATTAAATTTGAGAAGCTTACTGATAAGTATTTGTAAAACTCTAATTTTAGCATACTTAGAAACAACTGCTTAAGCTGACTGTTATGTTGTAACTCAATTAATTCAAGCTGCAAGTCTGACATCATTACCTCACAATTACGTTAAAAATATCCAATTCTGTTTGAATGACACCGAAATCTTGAAATCTGCGTTCGCACTCAAAATGCAGTTTTTTCAAGCCATTTTCATAATTCTTAAGTTTCTCTTTATTTGCTGAGGGTATTGAATTCAGCCTCAGGAAATGAGACAAGTGGTTCTCAGATCATCAAACAGATTAAGTTTTACTTTAAAAGCTTCGAGATGGGCCCAAATGTCGTCGAAAAACTGATTTTTCCCTTGCGTCTTGATATTAAAGTTGCTCCTACGACAAAGAAGATCTTTGAAAAATGCTAAGTCCGAAATTCATAGAACATTTCTAACATTTCGCCCTTAGCAGAACACTATTTCTCATGGTTGAACGACACAATGTCTTTCAGTTGTCAATCTCTCTCGAAAACACATTCTGCACAAAGCCGCCTTACTTTCGAGCAATACAGAACATCAGAGTATTTAGATTGCATGGACTAAAGAAAGTCTCGAAATTGCCAGTAAGTAAGCCCACGAGATCAAATAGTATTTAAAGGCTTCACGATTGCATCAAGCATGGGTTTCATATTCAATGCAGATTTATATAGAACATCTTGATGTATAACCCCACAATGTAGAAAAGCACCATTATTGCCGGGATAGTTTTGAATAAAGAGATCAAGAAATCCAGGTTTTTTTCCTGTCATATTTGGTGCTCCATCGGTCGTAATATTATATATATTTGTTACAG